>WOVY01009779.1:0-92078 GCA_013436015.1 Rhipicephalus annulatus | reverse complement strand
TGCTGGAGAAGTTTTAGACAACTGATATTCCCTCTGGACATGTGTGTATGTGTTAGCAACAGTTTCGTGCTACTGCGTTTTTTCATTTTTGTAAATACAGACTTTCAAACTTTCAACGCGTTTTTTCTCATTCGCAATTTTGGCCAATTGCATTTTTGCGGGAAGTGTTTCGGGCACTTAGAATGGTCATACGACGACGAAATTTGGCACACACATTGAGGAGAGTGCGTAGGGTGCCGATATCTCTTGAATCAGCACAAACCTATCAGCTTTAAATATCTATTAATAAATTTAATGGTGGTCGAGTGGAAAAAAAAAAGGGTACTTTGCTACACAGATGTTTTTTTCCATAGTTTCAAAGTTGGAGCACAATTTCTAGCTAGATATCGGCACTCTATGGCTAATAGGGAGCAAAAGGAGCCATTGAACAACTCTCTGCATGAACATTTAGTATGCGCGAAAGTTCCCGGAAAACTTATCAAGTTTCACCCATTACTTGAAACACAACTCCCAAACTAATTGCACTTATGTAAAACGATTACAGATTTGGAATCAGAAGGAAAAACTGCATCAGTGGTCAATTTCTGAAGCTCTAAGTTGAATAACAAAAAAAAATTGCTTCGAGGAGCGTCTCCCCTTAACCATGTAGGTATCCAACCTTGGGTATGCTATATCCGGTTATAGTGACAGCGCACAGCTGGCGTTGTGCAGACTTAGCGCACAGCTGGCGTTGTGCAGACTTAGTTCAAGTCTTGCCGCGTCTCCTTGTTCGAACACAACGCACTACTCCCATGGCTAAACAAGCTACTTTACTCCTTGATTGCCCTCAGAAAAGAGGGCGCACCGAAGCACCCTTCCACTTTTTTCTGAAAGCGATGACATACTTCCAAAATATCATGTGATCCATAGAGAGGGCAACCTAACTGCTCGCAAATTGTCTCCTTTCCTGGTGGCGACATGCCTTGGAAACACCATTGGACCAGGCTACAAGGCCGAAAATGACTAGCGGTGGTTTAGAACAAAGATCAATTTAAGAAAATGAATGAGTTGAAATGCATTGGTGACATACCAGTCACAGTGTCTGCACATAGAACAATGAACATGAGCCGTGGTGTAATATTGGAAGATAACTTCTTTCACCTTAGTGATGAAGAACTTCTTGATGGGTTCCAGAACCAAATGTCACAAAGACTGAAAGAATATTGATTCGCCGAAAAGATGAGCAGATCTGTACTAAGCACATAATACTAACTTTTGACGGCTGTGTGTTTCCTACCACACTAGATGCAGGCTACATCAAACTTCGCGTGAGGCCGTACATCCCGAACCCTCGGCGGGGCTATAAGTGCCAGTGGTATGGGCATGGATCGCAGACATGTCGGGGAAAGCAGACATGTGCCAAATGCAGCTTGTGGTGTACACGTATCTCGAAGGAGTACGGCACCAGCGTGGGTCCGGTCTTAGCGAGCCGCAGGGCACGCGTTAACCGTCGCCGTGGCGAGAACGCGATACTGCTCAAAGTCGCAACACTTTATTGTGGCAACACCAAACGCAGTACAGCCCGTTGCAAAGGCGCGGCGGGAAAGCAAATAGGCTTATCCACGCCACGGGCACAAAGTACTACACAGGGTGCCACGAGCACGTCTCCGCGGTAGAGGTGATCCACGGAGACACACCGGACCAAAGCCCGGTTGCTCGAGCGAGGGCAAAGGCGCTCGCGTTGGCTTCGGAGGGAGACGGGTCGGCGTAGCCAGGCCACGCACTAGGACACCGTACCACCCTCCGGCCGTGCGTACGCAGCGGGGCAACAAAAGGTGAGCGTTCGCATCGGGCGCGAGGCGCCGTCAGTGCAAGTCCGACGGGCCTGAGCGACGGGAGTCGACGGACGGAAAAGATTGTGTGGCTCACCGTTTGCTGTCCCGGAGAGTACTGCCTGCCCCTGACGCAGCGCGCCAACACCTCTCGGAAGGCTTCACGCGCGGCGCCACAGTCAACATCTGCTACCGGGTGAGGGAGTTGAACGTCACTCCGCCCTTCCCAGCGCGGCAGACAGCAAAGGAGGGCAGACATGTCGGGACATGAGAACGGCAGAAAAGGCGGCAAACCCGCGCAAAGGCAGCGGGCCAGCCTCAATTCCCACAAGTCGGACGATTGCGAATCATCTCCTTATTGTGTGAACTGTGATAGAAGTCATCCAGCGTACTCTAGAACATGTCCTAAGTGGAAGATTGCAAAAGAGATCATCTCACTAAAAGCAAAAGAAAACGTAACATTTCGTGAAGCAAGGAACCGTCTGTCATGCCTCGTCACGCCAGTTTGCCGAGGGGGTGCAACGGGGCGTAGTGCCACAAGTGCCTCGGCAGTCTACTGCGGTTGCCAACAGTGGCCCAGTAGTCGCTTTGTCCACCCCCCAGGTGGCTGCTGCTATTGCCGCGCCACCAACATCTAAGGTGGGTCTGCAAGCCTCGGTTCAACAGGCCCCGAAGCTGAATCGAATTCCAAGGCCGGAGACGCAAGTCTCTGTGCCCGATCCTCGACATTCCAGTGCCTCGGAGAAGGCAATGGAAATCGATGGACGAACACCAGCGTCAACGCCCAAAGATCAGCGCTCCTTGGAGCGCAATAAGAGAGGGAAACATCCGTAACCGCTCCATCAAAGGGGTCGGTAACCTGAAGGGTAGCCTCCCCTTTAACACATATTTTAGCACATTCATCTGAACAAACGACACATACATTTCTTCTCAATATGACCACACAAATACTACAGTATAACGCTAGAGGCCTATTTAATAACCTAGATGATATCAAGGACTTGCTAAATGACTATCAGCCAAAAGTGTTCTGTGTTCAAGAAACTCATTTGAAGTTAACTCATGTGAATTTCTTAAATCAATATGTGGTTTTTAGTAAAAATCGAAATGGTGGCAATTTCTCTTCTGGAGGTGTGGCCATCATTGCACAAAGAAGCGTAGCATGCCAGCACATTGTGCTACAAAGCTCTCTTGAGGTTGTGGCTGTTCGCGCTATTCTATTCAACCATCTTATATCTATCTGCTCGATCTACATACCCCCCGACACCCCATTCAACAAAACAGAGTTCGAAAAGCTTATTGATCAGCTTCCAGAACCATATGTGTTAATTGGAGATGTTAATGCTCGCAGTTTGCTATGGGGTGATACCAGATGTGATGCGAGAGGGTCGTGCAATATAAAACTGTCTTCTCGCATCTGGAGCCTGTCTGCTCAATAAGCAGAGCCAACATACTTCAGTACCACACACAATACATATTCATGCATAGATTTAGCCATTGGGTCACCATCACTCCTACCTTGCTTAGATTGGAAAGTTATTAATAATCTATATGAAGTGACCATTTTCCAACTCTTTCAGTAACAAGACAACGGGAATGACCGACCATCTTATCCTAAAAAGTGGAACTTTCATGTTGCAAACTGGGTGAAATTCAGAGAGCTATGTACACTACGCCTCGAGGAGGTAGACCATTTGGAAGTAGAAGAGATGGCCAGCTATATCTCTGAATATGTTGTTCTTACTTGTGCAAAAAAGTGCATACTGCAGTCCAGCAATGATAAGGTTAACACAAAGCCATGGTACAATCGTGGGTGTAAAATTACTAAAAAATGGCAAAACAAAGCATGGAGGACTTTTTCTCGCTACCCAACAGCAGAAAACTTAATAACCTTTAAAAGTTGCAAAGTGAATGGCAGGCGTGTTCGCCGTATAGCCAAACGGGAAAGCTGGACACGCTATATATCCTCAATAAACTCATACGCAGGACGTCGGCAAGGTTTATAAAAGGGTGCATAAACTTGAAGGACAAGGCCCAAATTCCTTCCCTTTGGTGAATGACTGCGGTGATGCAATAGAACAGGCAAACGCTCTTGGCGAACACTTCGAAAAAATGTCAAGCTCAGAAAACTATACCACTAAGTTCTTACGCCACAAAAGCATAGCTGAATAGCTGAAATATAACGCTGACTAGCTATAACGCTGAATAGCTGAAATATAACGATCACTTATGTACCTAAACATAAAAAAAAAAACAGAACGCGGAGAGAGCGAGGAGATCGAGTGAAGTTTTTTGGGAGCCAGCTGTAGTCACTCATGTGTCGGGTTGGTTTATATTTACAGGGACCACTGAACGTCAGTTTACCTCTCCCACCTTTTTCCTCCCTTCTCTTTCTTTTTTCTATTCTCGAATTCGCTCTTCCCGCAATATTGTCTTTTTTAACTTCCTTGCTTATGGCTCTAGTGGATAGCCCTGCAGTAGTGCACTTGTCGATCTGTTTTCTTGTGGTTTGGAACGAAAATTCACACACACACACCACCTACATACACACACACTGAAGTTTTTTTCAATTGGCCCATCGTAATAGGGAAGAGAAGAGACAATTTAGCGGTTGCAATTTTATTTCCAATGGTTTCGGACCGGTAGACTGGTCTGTCTTCGGTCAAGGTTTGCGAAAAAGTTCTCGTCATGTCTTCGTCAGGGTTGCGAACAAGTACTTGTTCGCAAACCCTGACAAAGACTGGTCACCGGTCGAAACCGTTGGAAATAAAATTAAGGCAACCGCTAAGTTGCGTCTCTTCTCTTCCATACATATATAAATAAATGGGTGCGTAAGCTGTTGTTACTATGAAACGTTTCCGTGACATGTGCGCATTGCTTCAGTCTTTCAGTATATACAATGAAAACAGTTTCAAACAACTCATTCTTAACTTAACTTCAGATATTTTGAAGGTTCTTAGTGCTTAGCATTGACATGGCTCAGAGAATTTACAAAAGATGTATACGAGTAATTACGTGAAATACAATTGTTCCTACGGCAAATGATGCGCGTCAATAGGGCACCTGGCTGCAATTTACTGCTTTTTTTCTGATGACTTCAATATAGCATACACTATTTTTTAGGCTGCGTAGTGCTGTGACACAGTTAAAAAGTTTTACCACTAACAGATGCAGCGTATCTGTCATTTTGATAAATATGGAGAGTTCAGGTGAGACAGTTTCGAACGTGGTGTCAACGGGCCGGATGGCTACCGAACCGGCATTATACTGCATCATGTGTTCTCCTGGTTATCCTTGCAATCTGCAGCTTATTCACTTCTGCAGCATGTTTACATTCGTCATTCCACATGAAACTAAAGTGAGTACCTTGGCTCACGATGGACACAAGCAGAATGCATTCTTCAAACGGGTGCGTAAGTGCGGATAGTTGCCGTGACAAAAGATCTGGAAGAAAATATGCAAGATCCCTGTTCCAGAGCTTCCAAACATGTTATCTGTGTTGAGTCGCTACAGTAAAGTGTTGGCGTGATGCAATAATAAATCTTGTCCATATTACCGCAATGTTACCTAATAGTGGCTGAAATATTGGGCACGTAGCAGACACCCATCACTTTGACGTGGCCTTCGCCGTGGAGAAAGCTCCTGGGTCTAGCACGACAGCGCCGTAGTGTGGGAGCTCACCGCAAAAGCCCCTTACTTCTCCCGTGTATTCTCGCGCCGCTTTGGACACTTCCCCTATTTTTTGGGAAACTCTAACGTCAGCGCACTATTGGCTAGACACCGCTATATATAATGAAGAGTAACATCAGCTCGTTGTTTTATGGAAAATATGTATTTATATTTCGGTTTTTACGGTACATCATTATAACTGATTATATGTCGCATCCGAATTGGTTATATCGAGGTTTAAGTGTAGTGGCTTTCCGAGATTTTCTGCTTCACCCCATAATTTTCACACTGTGTGTGAAAGCCGACTTTCAACTTTGCCATGATTGTAAACTAATCACACTCGTGAAAGCACTCGTTCTAACATAAGAAATAGTTGTGGCAGAGTTAAGAGCTTCAAATGATGTCTTTACAAACCTGCACTTTGGGCTGAAAATCCGGTGAACTGGATACTAAATATTTTGAGCATTTAAAGTTTCAAATATTCTTATACATTGGCGTCTGTTCGGTTTTTGATGGTGCCACAAAGGCATCTGAATTGCCTTGCTAAAGGAACCATTATAAGTCCCCATGTGAAATGAGCATTTAGGCTTGGCACATAGCTATACATTCCTGAATAGTTATAATTCAAGCTAATATGTTGATTGGCAAACCAAATGCTGGCAATTTGAATTGATCTGGAACAGATGCATTCAAATGGTGCTCAGTTTCACTATGGTTTGGTTAGTGAATCTACGAGAGCAGTGTGACCTCTGCAACTTGCCAGTGTGACCTTGCCGGAACTGATATTCATGGCATGAGCACTTGTCCTCGACAAAGAGGCATAGTGGCTTTGTTCCTGCTTGCGCTGATTTCACTAAGATGGTTTTATGAGAGTGGTGAAAATAGCAACCAGCTGGCGAAATGATGGACGGAAAAGCGGCAGGCACCCAGGGTGGGTTTTGAAGAACACTAGCGCAAAAAAGTGTTTAGTAGTCGTGGGAGCATTGGTCCCTTTCTTTCAGTCTGTCTTGTACCGCAAAATGTTGCTGTGTAGTAGCCTGGGAGGATTTTTGACCCCCACCGTTCCTGACGGAAGGTGCCCAGGGGTCAAACACCCGGCCGTGAGGCGACTAACTGGCTGTGCCCCCCGTGGGCCTCTCTCTCTCCCTCCTTTTTGCCGTCTGGTTTCTAGCCAGTGTAAAAGACCCGCCGGATGTTCTGGACAGGCAGAAATGCCTGGATGCTCTAGCCGCCTTGCGCCATGCCAAGTGGTTCCAGGTTGGGAAACCTTTTCAGCCTTATGTCTTGTAACGCAGAGTGTGTGTGCACCCCCCACATGGGGTATGCGCCTCCTCCCTTTATATTTTTATTTGTATTGCCGTTTGTCCCCACCTCTGTACTAGTGTTGCATATGAGTATGTTGCCTCAAAATGCTGGGCCTAACGAAAGAAAAAAAAAAAACTATTGAGAAGGCTGTAAATGAATAAAAGTAATGAAAAACATGGGGCTGGAAAGTTGGACACCTGACTCATCTTGTTGCTTGTGCACTGAAGTTGTCTGCCTCAGGGTAGGCATGCATTTGAAAGCTACCCAAGTGGGACTGTATTATAGTCAGCTCAGCTTGCATTGGAAAAGGGAAAACTGTGACGTCTTGAGGGGATGGCTGGCAAATGCGTTTCACTTGCTTATGGTGAATGTATTAATGAAGTGCACTGGCCCCATGTTCATCTGTTTGCAAGATTTTTTAACTGTGCTGTGTTCATTAGCGTAAGATGGCAATGTAGGTTGCACAGGCCGCAATTAAACTGCCGCTTGCATAACCTCACGACCCCACGTAGGCGAAGTGAGGGATAAAGCTTCATGCTTCTAATTTTATTATGGGAATTTTTCAGGCCTTCCATGGCCGAAGCATAGGATTTTGTTTTTTCAACAAGCAGGAAAGTTTGGTGCCAGTGTGTTTCAGTGTTGAGTCGGAGCAACGGGCTTTCTTCATCTCAAACGTGTTGCTGTGCTGCTATGACTTGACGTCTTCTAAAGTATGTGTGACCGTGATCTAGATTGGAGGTTCTCAAACTAGATGAAACATAGCCTGGGTTTCATGAGAGGCACAGGACTCTGAATGCTCAAAACAGTCCTCATACCATCCCACTGCTTGCATTCGACGGAAGACTTTCGTGCTGAAAATGAAAATCTTTATAGCAGTTGAGTCATCACGATGCCATTGTGAGAGATGCAACTTATGAGGATAGCGTGTAATCTTCTTAAATCATGCTTGCCAGAACTGTCTGCGTGAATTGAAAGCAGCGTGGGACTTGGCATGGGGTCGGTGCTTTTTCCGACAAACGACGACATTGGCCAGTGCTGTGGCACACCAATGGTTGCACCGTGTGGTTTCAGCCCAGGCTTGTTTGCTGCTGCAGTGTGGCTCTTACAATGAAATTTGAGTGAAATTAAGAGCCTTTGTGAATCTGGCCATGCTTGTATGCTTAATAACACATGGTGCCTGTAGGGTCAGTGCATGTTGTGTTACCATGAGATCAATGCTGCGAAAATGAAAAGTAACTTTTTGGACTCCTAACTAGTGGTGACTACACGCAAAAATAATCTCATTGCTACTTAAACAAGGCAGCTGTACACGCATACGAAGCCGTGCTTCCCCATTCTCCAGAGGCATTGAGATTCTCACAGTGTTATGTGCAGCCTCTTTGTCCAGGTTTGCTGTGGGGGCTGGTCAGCTCCTATACTGAATATTCTTGTCACTGGAGAGTGCAGTTTCAGCAGCTCTCTAAGAAAGCATGTGGCGCCTTCTCGTCTCTTCTTCAGCCTGTGTCTGTATATTTGCGCTGTTTCTACATCCAAGTCGAGAACCCCCATTCTATTTGTATAATAAGCATCATTGATACCTTAGCATTGCCAGCCAGGCCTGTAAGCTTGCTGAATATATTATGCCTTATTTAGGCGGCTTGAAAAAAGTAAACCAGAACTTTGTCTGCAGAAAACGGCCTTGAGGCAGGCTCTGTGGATGTAACCATATGACCGGAACAGCCGGTGTTGTCTTTGTGTGTATCTGGGATGTGTGGCGATGGTTGTGTTGATTTTGTTTTGGGCTGACCTGGGGTTGTCTTTGGGGGTGGGTTTTTGGTGTGCGCGCTCGCCACGTTTTGCAGGCTAGGGCAAGTGGTCTGCAGTCATGTGTCATGGTCATCCGAATTCTGAGGGACCTTTGCAACCGTGTACCCACATGGAGTACCCTCAACTCGTGGGTAGGTCGAACTTTCACCTGGCTTTTTTTGGGACAGGCAGCTTCAACCTCATTGTTTGATGCGTAATGGGTGTCATTAGTATGCTTGTGTGAATAGTCATATTTAGGTTCGAATTCGGATAGTGTATATATCGCATAGTATCACATGGGGGGGGGGGGGGCATATAATTAACCTGCAAAATATTTTTTTAAAAGTGGAACAAGGCCTGTGGAAATGTTTTGTTTTTTGCAGCAGGATTTGACTGAGTAGAATGTCAATGATAGCCTGTAAAGTATGTTGCGTTTTGAAATTTGCTTTATTTAAAGCATATAAGTCAGTATAACAAGATTTTAAATTTGAAAAATGAATCGAGGTGAGGATAATACCTTCATTTAGTCTGGAAATGGAGCTTTATGGCAGTGCAGATTTTTATAGATGTTTTTTCAAGGTTTGGAACCATTACACTGCAGGGAAACCACTTTTGCAGATGGTTACATGAGGACTAATGTACATCTGAATAGATGCTTTCACGGCTTAGCAAGCACACCTACACTGCAGTGAAACCACCTTTACATTGCGTTGCTTGTGGACTTATATGCATGTTTTCAGTCATTTTCAATAATTCAAAATTTTCAGTAATTCAGTTCACAGTGAACTGGAATATAACATTATTAATGCAAATATTTGCACAAGCATAGTCATTATTGTGTTTTATTCAACTTGGGCACTCATTGAAGTTCATGTGCAATGCACTTCCATGTAACTCCATGAAGCACGGCAGTCCTTTTCATCAGCAATTACCATCTGCATTTTCGATAGAGGTGATAATGGCGAAAATGATGCAGGCACGCGTGCTCACATTTGGGTGTCCGTTAAGAAATCCCAGGTTGTCAAAATTTTCGAAGCCCTCTACAACAGCGTCTTCCATAATTATATGGTGGTTTTGGGACATTAAACCCCAGATATAAATCAGTCAAATTAATCAACATTTACCATGCCTTTTAGTAGTATCGGCAACTCGCTATCTTGCAGTAATGTGCTGCCTATGTATTACATTGACTAGCAGTTGCTGGATGTTTCAGCCCCACAATATGTAGGCAGTACGCTCGGTCCTACTTAACGTAGCAGACACTATTAAACCGTGGCTGTGTGACCCATTAGACAAGTTGAATGGGCCTGTTCTTGCCAGTCCAGTGAAGCTATGTTGGGTTTGAAACCACCAGGTAGGAGGGTTGTACCAAAAGTAAGGCTCCTAATGATCTCATGCTCCAAGGGAAGGTGTCGTGAATAGTGGCACCCCTTTGAGCCCTCTTGTACATAACTCGGTACGTTGCTCAGTGTTTGCTTGGTAGCCGTCGGAGATGGAAGTGTCGATAGCCGGTCCTGCCAAGTGCAATGTTCAAGTATGCGGTGACCAACACACGCTTTGCCTTTGGTGGCACCCTAAACAACAGTGCAACGTCCGCTTCTGAGACACGGGCAACAAAGGCTTCTGCACGCGAACGATCGTTATAAAGGGGAGACCGCGAGCACTTCGCAGCTGGCTATGGTGAGCTTTAGCACGCATGTCGGGAAAAGGTCCCTCGCGGCTATGCTGCGCACTGTCACGATGGCCACTGTGCCTTGTCGCAAGAGTTAGGGCAAACCTCATACACGTAGGCCTCCGGCAAGTGCGGTTTGGCATGGTACAACCACTTCACGCTAGGCACTGCTAGTTGATTTAGCGCACGGCACCTAAGCTAACAAACACTCAGGTAAGCACACCCGCCGGGGATGCCTAGGCACCCAGGCAGGCTACAATCTGGCGATTTGCAAGGGAAACGCAAACGAAGGAAAACCATCTGCTTATCAGGCGCTCGCCAACGGAGACACCCTTTCTGGCATGCATGCTACTCGGCCTCACTGACTCTCGCAGGCCCCGAGAACACGCTCCACATGTGGTGCCACCTATCGCCACGCGCTGTTACCAGAGCACAGGAAAGGAAAAGGAGTGGTTGTACGGCGGAATGCCTGCAAAATGGTCGCAGGGGCACATCAGATCCTCACCAGTAGGTCTCTTTTCTCCATGCAAGAAAGTTACCGCCCATGGAGATTCATAGGCAAATGACTGAAGTTTATGGGGCAGAGTGCATGTCCATTCGGCACGCCCAAAAATGGTGCAGGGAGGCAACAAAGAGAAGTTATTGAGCTCTATTGACATGAGAGATGAAACGTGTTTCCTTACACCCTCGAAACAAAACAACCTCGTCTGTGGCATCACTCTGGTTTACCACCACTGCCCTTCAAGAGTAACGGTGAAGTCCGAGCAGAGGTCACACTTTTTCAACAGGCTAGTGAGAGGCTTTTTCGACTTATGCATAGAAAAGCTAGAACAGTCTCCAAAAATGTGTTGATAAAAAAAAACTGAAGCTATGTTTACACAGCTATGTTTACACACGCAAAAATACACAGAAGTGTAAGCTTTTCGGCGATGTATAATGACAATAAACAATGTTTTCTATTTGTAAGAAATATGGTAACGTTACTTCTCGTACAACCCTCAATACATCTCTAGTGCAGCAGTTGGGTAATTGACTTCTCAAGAAATATGCACAACACAAAACATTCTATTTCTAAGTGTTTGTCTAAAGAGTCCTGCCCTTGTTTTGTGTATGTGCAGGCCCTAGAGCTTTTGGTGGAGAAGGTGCTGAGCAGTGCAGGTCAGCCATTGACACCCGGTGATGCACTACGACGTGTCCTGGAAGCTGTGGCTGGCGGCATCTTGCTACCTGGTAGGAATCGAGTTGCATGCATGTTGTTATCTTCAGTCCTGGTCATGGGGCATCAGTGTATGTGAGGGGGCAGTGTTCACATGTCTACTGGTGGAAGTGCAAAGGCAACATTCTAATGAGTAATTTATTAAGAAGCTTTGCCTCAAGAATTTCGTAGAGCGAGCGAGGTGAATAAAGGGACTGTCTATCGTCCTTCACTGCTTTTCTGTTTTGTGTTGCAATAAAAAGGGTACCATCTCAAGTGTCTAACCTTGCAGCAGTTTCTCTGGAAAGTGTGTTGACATTTCTAAAACATAATTTTTCTATAAGCGTTGGGTCTCCTTCCATTGGTGGAATAAATGCCCACGACTGGTCATTGGAGGCTGTGACGATTGTACTGCTGGTGCCAATCGAAGACTGAAACTGCGTGCGGTTTTTGCAGGCATCAAGTTTTGTTTAATAATAAAACAAATACCTTAGTGGTCGTTTTATGCACGCATATATCTTTCGTTGTTCTTGTGAGTGGTGGCCAACGCCAGTGCTTGCGTTTCTCTGCTTTTGCTGATAGGCACGCAGGCAAGTGAAAACAGCGCCACCAGGCACCTCTTTTAGCGCGTGAGGAAAAAAAACGAAAAAAAAAGTTCTGGCACAATTTCAAGCTTCCTCAAGCACGTACAATAGAATTTCAAGTTATATTTATTCGTTTTTAAGCAAAAATAAGTCTACCTGCTTGGATTTCTTGTCCTACCAATAGACTGACCACATGGGTGACGTTAGCAGTCTCTTTCAGTGAACTTACAACGTCAAATCAAAACTACAATACCTTTTTTATGGGACAAAACCACGCTCATTGCCGTCAATGTGGTGAACGATCTCGTTGTGCCTCAATTGGAAAATATTTTCGGAGCGGTAGACAGTCCCTTTAAAAAGGCATGTATGGAACAAGCAGGAACCATTTGCTGTCTCGCTCTTCCTTTTGTGGTTCCTCTTCACTCCTGATAGCTTGTGCGTGTGATCGCCGTAGGCCGCGTGAAAAAAACTAGTAATAACAATCAAGGACCGTTTTCTGTGTCTATATACAGTCGATCTAGGATATATTGAACTCAAATGGGGATTGTGAAATAGTTCGATATATCGAAATTTTGAAATGCTACATATGCGTATAGAAAGCCTATATTAAGGCATTCCAGTCATTGAAAACAATTTTTGGAAACCGTAACAAGTGCTAACATGACTATTTGCTTACAGTATTATAAAGAACGAGGTGGGAACTTTGCAGGTTACCACACTTTATTTCGCATGAAAATAGTCCTTAAGGGAGGGACGAGGGTCTTAAAATAGCACAAAATTGTAAAAAGTGCTGACTTGCCAAAATTGCAATTTGAGGTACTTATACAGTCGAACCTCGATATATCGAACGGCGCGGCGATCGCGAAATAGTTTGATATATCCGGAATTTCGTATAAAAAAATCACGAAAAAAATGCGTCAACAGCTTGCTGAAAACAACCAACGAACCGTTCAAGCGTGGTGCAGTAAATACTCACTTGAAGATTCAAGCATAGTATTTATTTTGTTGGTTTAAAATATTGAAAAAGAGTGGCCTGCTTTTTGTTGGCCATGGTGTGTTTGACGACTGCGACCTCAATATAGTCCAGGCGATCCATAAGTGATAGGCCGGTGCCTTCAATTGCGCCGCAGTGCGCACAAGGGCCAAGGCAGCAACGACCTCAGCTCATCTCGGGAGCGGGGCACCATCAGCGCTTGCGGGATCCACCTCGGCAGAGTCTTCATTTGGCTGCTCAGTATTAGCTTCGGTGACAATCTCCACATCCGTGAGCTCCGCCGTTGTGAGCTTATTTGGCTGCTCAGCAGTAGCTTCGGCGACAACCTCCACATCCGTGAGCTCCGCCGTTGTAGCTTCGGCGACAATCTCCACATCCGTGAGCTCCGCCGTTGTGAGCTCACGGCGGAGCTCACGGATGTGGAGATTGTCGCCAAAGCTACTGCTGAGCAGCCAAATGAAGACTGCACGAACACTGCGAGCACAACGACCGATGCCTGCCGATGCTACGGGGGAGGAGCTTGCAACAAGTGCGCAGTGTGCCGTTGACACCATAGAGACTGCAACGACTGCTAGCTGCAAGGCTGCGGCGCGTGTACGCCGCTACGTTAAAGTGGCGCTCTCGGTGCCATCGATGTGTGCAGCCAATGCCTCCTCTAAAAAGATGCCTGCCGCATGAGAAAAAAAAACAGCTGCCACACCCTTTCTCTCTTTCATTTTGAAAATGTTCTCGGTCGCTAGCGTCACCTGTGGCGGACGGTGCAACAACGCAACACTTTGCATAGCCTCCAAAACTGTGGTGCACAGTTGCAGGTCTTAAAGAACTCTCGACTGACGCGCCTTTATGGGCCGCAGATAAAAAATGCTTTGCTGGTACCGCCCGTCGCCGTGATGATAGTGTCGGTGGCGAGCGCCTCCGCGAGGCATCTCAGGCATCTTTCTAGGGGAGGCGTTGGTGCAGCATTCGTAAACGCCTGCCGCTGTACCGCTACTTTCGAGAGTTGCGGGAAAGCTCGCCGCCTGTCAATGGAGCGCGGGCGGTTTAGGGTGGCTGAGTTCGATACATCCATTATATGTCAAACTTTGTTCGAAATAAAAAATCAATAATGCATGCGATTTCCCGCGTGATATAGGAACCGTTCGATATAGGCAATAATTCGATATATCCGTGTTCGATATATTGAGGTTTGATTGTAGTCAAAAGTATGTTTTGGAATAATTTTATTTGTATTATGGCAAAATACCATTTCTTTTTGTTTAAAGCTTAATATGTGAAATTACAAATGCTTTTTTTTGCTTGAAACAAATTTTCTTGGCATTCTTAGTTTTGTGAAGTTAATCTGCCTCACGAAAGGCTTGAACAAGTTTCTGTGAAGATATCTAAACAAACTTGGTACCACTCTTTTCCGCAGCACTTAAACTACAGGCTGGAGATTTTTTTTCTCTCAACCTTGACAGAGTCGAAATTATGATAAATACCAGCTAATTACTGGCAGCTCATTTTTACTTTCCAAGTTAATCATTTCTGAGCAAAGAAATGGCCATTTTAGCATCTAGTTTGCTTCAGCCAGTGGGATGAACCTTATAGGGGAAACACGTAGTTTCGAAAACTAACTTTTTTATTGTGAGTTACATTACATTACAACCATTGCAACCCGTAAGGAAATACCTAAGTATAATGTAGAAATGATTTATTACTTTTTGCTAATTAAGACATTTGAAATCTGTTTGCAGAATGAAATATCTATTCAATAATGTGCATGCACAGTAATTTTCATGACAGTAGATAACAAATAAAAAAACATTTTTAAGACCCTCGTTTCCCCTTAAACATGCCTGGCTTTTTTTGCGCACCGCCAAGTTCCAGTCATCCTTAGTATCGTTGAAGCTTTTCAAATAAGAAAATTCGGTTCCTTCACTCACAACAGCATTGACGCTGAATGCTAATGCAAGCTCTGTAGAGCAGTAAATGAAAAGGCGGTCAGCAGCGTCAATCACAGAGGTATTACACCTCCGTCGTACTGGCAACGTCGGTCGTGATCTCCGTATCGATGCAGGCAGAAACAGCTATGTTATCTGCACCGATAAAAGTCACTCGCTATCAGAGATGGTGCCTGGAAACGCGAGGCGCCGTACGCCGTTGTCAACAGCAGCAGTGTGGTCGTCGTGCGAGGTAGCGACAAAGTTGGCTAACTGCTTCTGGGTGCTCCTTGAGATCGCAACAGATACCACTGGTGTGGTTAAACAATTGCGCGAAAAGAAAGCCGTCAAATGCTTTCATGGAGTGCGCGGGCAGTGCAGGGAGAGCTTGCATGAGATAGTGCCTTAAATTACCGAAGATGAGTGAGGTGTAACGACACTGTTTCCAAACGGTGTACGTATATGTCAATTGTGAAAGGGCAAGCGACCTAACTTTCTTTTTATTAATGCATTTATTGCCGATTCTGAAAAGGGCCAGGCGCATTTTGGCGTTCCTGTCAGAAGAATCTAGTAGTGAGCAAAGCCTTGACCCAAGCTTTGACTCGCGGTTCTTCAGCAGCCAGCTGCGCCGACTCGTCCATTCACCTGTGTCTCGGGAAGACATACGCGAGTTGTTTTGATGAAAATAGATTCTGTTAGTTCTGTTGATCTTTCTTTAAATTTAGTGAGAAACTCTACCCTCGTGTGTTCGGCCACTCTAAGCCACTATAAGACTGCAACGATGATGTTAGCGCTTGCGATTGAGATCCCCCACTCCCTCTTCTTTTTCACGATGTTATTTGTTTGTTTGTCTTGTGTTTTTTTTTTGGTACCGAAAAAAGGCAGGGGAGCAAATAATTCAGCGCACCTCCCCCCATTGCGGAAATCTCCAGGATTCAGAATCTTTGAACTTGGCAGGTATGCATGTCTGCATCTTAGTGTTCTGGGATACCTTGTTGATGGCAGAGAGCTGCTAGTGTTAGCATGTGGGAAAGCCATTGTTTCAGAGTGCTTTTCAATGTGGCGTTGCTATGCATTCATGAAAACTTTCTCATGATGCTGCTGGGAAAGAATGGAGACAGCTGACTCTTTCTGAAGTTTGGAAATGAAGATTTTGTTGTTTTACTAGCTCAGGTCAGCGACAACAAAATTGTTGCTTCAAGCAGATATTTTTCCACGCTCTGTCAGTTCTGTCATAGGGTTCAATTGTACAGTGAATGAAATAATTATTTCTTAGCCCATAGTTGGCAGATATACTGCCGTACCTATATGTGAGCATGGAGTTATTTTACCAAACGGTGTCTTCCTTGTGAATGAAAACACTTGTCACCTTGTGAACTGCCCCTCATCACCCTTCTAGGGAGCCCTGGATTGCTGGACCCTTGTGAACGAGAGCCGGTGGATGCCCTGGCTGGGCTCACTGACCAAGCTCGGGAAGACATAACTGCCAGCGCTCAGGTTGGTTCGGTTGCCATTTTATGTTGTTAACAAACTGCGTGAATAACCTCTGTATTGTTCGTAGCATGTGCACCACGATTGGGGAACCTTGCCGAGATGCAGGCAGTGTCTAGAAACAATTTATTGTAATTGTTTGAACATGCAGAAACTCTGTTCATACATGCAGTTATTATGTAGAAAAACATTTAGCATTTCATTTAAAAACCCAGCTGTACCATAAATTCAGCGTAATATGTAAGGCTTGTAGTTATCCAGGCTGGTGCGAGTTTGTGCTAGCCTGTAGCATCAGATGCAATCTCGCATTCTCATATTTGTATAAAGTGCAGAGGTTGCATGCAACTATGATTACACAATGTTGGGCTCTAGCGTTTTCAGTGCTGCTTTTTTTCTGTTTGCTAGTGGATCAGGGGTGCAACTGCTGTGCGAAGTCTACAAATTTTATACAATTCGCAATTTTTGTACCGAGCTGAGCGAAAATCATGAATTGTGGCACGCTGCATCAAAATGCTGACCAGCCTCAGAATGTAAGCAGTTGCGCTTATTTCAGCGAGAAATTGAGGTCACGTTGTCTACCTACAGTTTGCATTGTCAATCGATCAATCTTGTTAAAGTGTGCAGACCCTAACCCCAAACCACGGCTATGGTATATTAGAAACTTAAGGGGGGACACAGGTCTTAAAAGGCCAAAAATCGCAAAAAAAATCGACTTCTTGAAGCTGACAATTTCGGAATCTCTACCTATTTTTGCACCTATCTGAGAAGTTTCTGGCTTCTCGCGTCATTATTTCTGGCGCAAAATTAATTTATAACATCCCTGTGAAATGAATGTGAGCGCAAATTGACGCTGAAATTGTGCTTTTTCCGCGCCGAATTGTTTCCGTTACACACGAGCTATCGTGTTTATCTTAGTCTCGTTTGGAAGGGTCGTTCTTCATCTTCAATATCCCGCTACCGCTGGCTTGCCTTGCTCATTTTTTTTTTTTTTAGTAAAAACGCGTCGTCAAGAAGCACAAGCGCGCAATTCAATTGGGCTGTTTGGGGCACGTGACAGAACCTAGGCATCCGAAAGTGCTTCCTATGTTATATGTCTTATGCTTTCTACTGTCAATCCATATGTCATTTATAAATTTTTGACGGGTGGTTATTTTTCTATTGTAAGAACAATATAAATTGTTATCTTGATTATTTAACTAATGAAGCTACAGAAAAAATGACTACATTTTTAGACTCGGGGGAACAAACTAAGTAAGCATGCCAACTTTTGTCACATAACGCTACAGTTGCCAGTGACCCTTTAACTGTACAATAATCCCTTACAAATGAACAGCTTCCACATCATCATGAAAGTGCACTGGGATCAAGATTGAAGACTTGCACTTTGTGCACTGTGCCTTTTGCTAGCCTGCTGCTCTGTTTGCCACAGAAGGTTTCTACGTACAAGATTTTAGGACTGAGGTGCCGATTGTTCTCAAAAGCAATGTTTTTGTATTGTAATTGCTTTAGAAATAGTCACCATATATTTGTGAAAAGTGTGGTGACACGTATCCCGAAGGATTACGACCTCTAGCGCGAGTCTGGTCTTAGCGAGCCGTAGGGCACGCGTTATTCGGCGCCGTGGCGAGAACACGGTACTGCTCAAGATCGCAACACTTCATCGTCTGTGGCAACACCAAAACGCAGTACAGCCCGTTGCAAAGGCGCGGCGGGAAAGCAAATAGGTTTATCCATGTCACGGGTGAGAAGTACTACACAGGGTGCCGCGAGCACTGTCTCCGTGGTAAAAGTGATTCACGGCGCAACCGGGACCAAGGCCGGGTCGCTCGAGCGAGGGCAAAGGCTCTCGCGTTGGCTTCGGTGAGATAAGGGTCGGCGTAGCTTAGCCACGCACTAGCACACTGTACCGCCCTTGACCGAGCGTTCGCAAAGGGGCAACAAAAAGTGAGCTTTGGCCTCTGCCGTCAGCGAAGTCTGACGAGCCCCAAAAAACGGGAGTCGACGGACGGAAAATGAATGCGTGCTCACTGTAAGCTGTCCCGGATTTCTCCCCGACACACGCACGTGAAATGTCACGAGACCCCTTGCGCGCGGCGCCACAGTCAACATTCACCACCAGGTGAGAGGGGTTAAGCATCACTCCTCGCTCTCCCAGCGCAGGGAGACAGCGGAGGAGGGATCATGTCGGGACATGAGAATGGTCGAAAAGGCGGCAAAGCCCGCGCAAAGGCAGCGGGCTAGCTTCCATTCCCACAAAAGTTGTATTCTCAGTAGTGTGGATCATATTTTCCTATAAATACATTAGTGGGAACTCTGGCGCTAGTAACTATAGGAGCTGCAATGCACGACGCTTCAGCCAACATGGGAATGATGGGTAGTGCACGGATTTGTATAATCTTGGTACCTTCGGCTCTGGTTGACTTTGCGTGGCTTGTAGCTGTTTTGTTACAAAACAAAAATAAGCAAGTGTTCAGCAATTATACTTCACTACGTTAACCTTTTAGGCATACCATTTCAAATCTGTTTCACGAAGTTCAGAAGGGCTTGTTCTTACCTTCGAAACAAAATCGAAACACAGGAATAATTGTTAGGTTAGGTTAGCTAACCCGAAAGTACTAGGACGAATTCAAGTTTCCGGTTAGGCCCGAAAGTACAAAGACGAATTCAAGTCTGTTTACTACTCATCATTCCCTTGGTTGCTGAACGATCGCAGCGTCAATCCCCTACAGTTAATTTTAGGAAACTCTGTGCTGTAGAATAATTACATGAAGTGTGCAGTACAAATTTGGCCAAAGTTTTCATTAGTTTTTATTCGTTTTTATTCAAGATTGCCGGTCATCTTTAACTCGGTTTTTGTTGTGTGTGAGAGTATTGTAAAGTGTTGTCTTTTTTGTCGCAGCATGCTCTGCGCCTGGTAGCCTTCCGCCAGATTCACAAAGTTCTTGGCATGGATCCCCTGCCACCACCGAAGTTTGCCCGCAACTTGCTGAACCGCAAACGCAGGCGTGATGGCGAGGCTGCTGACCATGAGGGTGAGCCCTGCCATAATTCTTCTGCAGTGTTCAGACAGGTTGAACCTATGCTTGCTTGAGTCAAGGCCATGGAAAACACAAGATTACGGGTTTGCAAGGTCTTCCACTAAGCCAGTTATGTGACGTGGCCAGTTCTTCGTAGATAGTTTCCTTATAAGTGTGCTTTAATCACTAGTTTTCACACCCTTAGTTTGCACACCTTTTAGTCACTAGAGCTTGTTTATACTTTGTTTGCACATATTTTCTTGGAAACAGAATTTAAAAGAACTCTACCACAAATCAATACCTGCCAAGTCTCCCGGATTCAGACCGTTTCTTCCGTTTGTACGGTTGTCATGAAAATTTCCCGGAAATCAAAATTTTTGTGCGTGTTCTGGCCGCCTTGACAAAAAAGCAGCTCAATCCGCTCCAGGCTTTTTAAACCTACCCCATTTATAATGAATGCGTTTAAGAGGTGTTCATCTAAACCTATAGTAGAATCTCAGTGATGTGAAATCGCGGCAGATACGAATTTTGAAATTCCTCAGCAAAATTCCACTATGTCTATTGGACTAAAATTCAAATGTTACGAACACATTTCCTAATCGCGGCGGGTGATACGAACTTCAGTACGGAAATCGTCGAACAAAGGGTTTGAGCAGCGTTACCGAAGCTTCGGAAGCATGCGTGCGACCGGCGCACGCACCGTCTTCTGCAGTGCGTGTGATTGTCGTTGGCACAACCGCTGTGGTAGACTAAAGTAGTAAACAGCAGTAGACTTAAAGTCAGTAAATGCGTAACAAAAAGGTCACAGTTCCGCCGCAAGGACGAAGCGATGAATGCGGCAGCAACAGCGTGGAATGTCACACTGAGAACGGCAAGCAGATGAAAACGCGCAGCGCGCTGCTCACGCACAAATGACACACGAAAACAATACACACAAAACGAGAGCGAACTAACATTGTTTATCGCTCGACACGTAACGCGCTGTTTGAACAAAAAGCGATGCTCGATACATAATCACTGGTACGAATGAGTACATACTAACAAGAGTCCCAGTTATACCTCGCTGTATATGAAAAGTGCGCTGTTTATGCAAACGGAGCCTGTGCATGCATAGACCGAAGATACCTTTGTGGAACCCGCAACTAATGCAATCATTTAATGAAAGCCGAAGGCACACAATTCTCCGCACTGAAAGATAAGCGCGCGTGCACAAGCATCAACCCCCCTCTCCCCATCCCCGCGGGGCAAAGTATGCGTCAGAGATAAGCGCGGGTCGGCGCAGACGAGCGTGGGCAGCTTTTTTTTTTCTAGAGTGTTGATATATAGATAAGTATACATATATGCATACCTGCCAAGTTTTATGATTTTATCGTGAAGTGCCCAATTTTGAGCACATTTTTACGAGTATCGTAATGACAACTATATTTTAACGATTTTTCATGTTTCGGGCCAAAAAGTTCCCAAACTTAACGCGCTGCTTCAGACAGTCAAATGCACCAGCTCCATCTGGCCTTCTTTTTTTTTTTTTTTCGTGGGGTTATGTAGGCAACAGTGTATTGGCTTATACCGTATTTAATCGCGTAATCCTCGCACTCGCATAATTCTCGCATCCCCCACATCGCCCAAAAAAAGTACGATTTTTTTTTTTTTTCCTCGAGTAATTATCGCACTCCCGAAAACTACCGCAATAATGTCGTCTGCTCGCCCCGCCGCGGTGGTCTAGTGGCTAAGGCACTCGGCTGCTGACCCGCAGGGCGCGGGTTCGAATCCCGGCTGCGGCGGCTGCATTTCCGATGGAGGCGGAAATGTTGTAGGCCCGTGTGCTCAGATTTGGGTGCACGTTAAAGAACCCCAGGTGGTTTAAATTTCCGGAGCCCTCCACTACGGCGTCTCTCATAATCATATAGTGGTTTTGGGACGTTAAACACCACATATCAATCAATGTTGTCTGCTCGTTCCAGTCATTGATGATGATAGCGCGCACCATCTGGCGCCATCTCTTAAGGGGGCCATCTCTTGAAAACCGAAAAATTGCGAAAAAGTCAGTTTTTGAAAAACCACATTTTTGGGTTGTATGTCTCATAAACTACCTATTCTGTAATTATCAGCACCTAATTCAACCGCGAAGTGCAAAAAAAATACTATTTTCGAGGCCGCCGCGGCGTCCAAAACAGGCGCAAATCCCGAAATCCCGAAAACTTCGCGCGCGTGCGCGCCATTCCCGGACCATGCGGTCGTCCCGCGCCATCTTGGTGTTGTTTTGACCGTGAATTCTTTCTCTCTCGTTCGCCGCCTTGCAAAATGGCGTCGGCAGCACAGTTGAGACGCTATTGGCGTTTTCCCGCGATGCGGAGCGCTGATTGGCTAGAGCAGCGCATTCATGTCTCGCGGGAGAAAGCGTGCCCGCCATTGGCTGCTGTGCAGCAGCGGGGGGCAATCGCTCCTCTCGATGGCGCGTCCAGCGCGCTCGCTTCGTTGTTGCTCTCTGCTCCGTCCGCCTCGACAGACGTCTGCTTACGAGCCGCTCTTCGCCTTGTCCTATCTTTTCGATCATTTTCTCTAGTTTTTTTTTTTCTTTTTGCACTAGTTCTGTACCTTTCGTCTTTGTTGTTGCGGGCGATGCTGGCAACGAAGCCGAAGTCAGTGCGGAAGTCCGGAGCACGGAGGCGCGCTATGCGGCTTGTACGATCATCGAAATTCCGCTATTCTGCTGCGGGTGCCGACTGCGTAGACGCTTGTAGCGACGGAACTGTGTTGTCGGCTGTCCCCAGTCGAGAATCCGACACATCGAGTGTGGGTGGAGCCGCAAATGCACCGAGTGTTTCCGAGATCGCCGGGCTCGACACGTGCTCCGAATCGATGCCATCCAGTGTGACACCGAGTGCTTCTGATATCGCCGGACCCAGCACTTCGTCTGAATCGGTGCCATCGAGCGTGACACCGAGTGCTTCTGATATCGCCGGACCCGGCACTTCGTCTGAATCGGTGCTGCCATTGAGCGTGAGTGGACCGTCGCTTCATCTGCGGACGCGTTTCCTAACGAAGGAAGAAATCGATGCGAATGCGAAACGTCGTGACGCCGTTCGCGCTGAACTAGAGTCTACGCCGGCGACGCAGAAGAAATTTCAACTGATGCAGCCGGCTCTTGCACCTGCAGTGACAAGTGAGGGCGAACATTTTTCGCTCGTTCAAATGAACATCTTTAACGTCGTGCTCAGCTGCACAGTGTGCAAAGAATGTTTAAAGGTGCTATGACTGTCCGAGAGAGCACCAAGCTTGGACTTGCAACAAAACTTGAAGTCGTGTGCGCCTCTTGTGGCACCGTCGATAAATTATGGACATCACCCCGCAAAAAGGACACGCAGGCCTTCGATGTAAATGTCCGCGCCATTATGGCTATAAAGCAAATAGGCAAGGGGCAAACAGCTCTTAATGACTTTTGGGCTGCCATGAACGTCTCTTACAGAGGTCTTCACCACAAGACGTTTCAAAAGCACTTGAAAGAGACGTTCAGGAAGCCAGAGGCCACCGCTCTGGAGAAGTTTTATGCTGATTCTGCCACAGCAGTGATCAAAACATATAAAGAAATGGACCCCAGCTTCTGCAAGGACATCACCGTAGTGTACGATGGCACATGGCATAAGCGGGGTCACACATCACACATCGGAGTGGGATCGGTAATTGACTTCTTTACAGGTCTCATCTTGGATGCTGTAGTTCTTTCAAACCATTGCCTTGGATGCCAAACAGGGCCCAAACCTGGAGATGCAGCATACGAAAGCTGGCAGAAGCACCACATTTGCCAGAAAAACACAGACGCAAAATCGGGAAGCATGGAAGTGGAGGCAGGCTTGACTCTCTTTGGGTGGTCTGTATCCAAGCATGGCCTGCGGTACACCACTCTTGTGTCCGACGGAGACAGCCGTACCTTCGCTGCCCTCACAGAAGAGAATGTGTACGGGCTTGTGCCAATTGTAAAAGAAGAATGTCTGAACCATGTTCAGAAAAGGATTGGAAGTGCTCTTCGAAACATTGTGCAGAAAAGTGATAAGCCACTGAGTGGGAAGGGGAAGCTGACTAAAGCCCTCATTGAAAAGCTGACAGGATATTATGGTTGGGCCCTGAGAAACAATTCAACTGACCTAACAGCCATGCAGCGTGCAGTGATGGCAACATATCACCACGTCACATCGACTGACCAGGACCCTCACCATGAACTTTGCCCAGAGGGGGCTCAATCGTGGTGCCGCCATAGAGCTGCAGAGGCAAAGCGTGAGCCACAGCCAAAACATAAACACAGCCTACCGGACTATGTCGCTGCAGTTATGCTGCCAATCTACGAAAGACTGTCACAAAAGTCGCTTCTTCAGCGCTGCCTGGGAGCGAAGACGCAAAATGCATCAGAATCATTCCACTCCATTCTGTGGTCTCTGATGCCGAAGGAACAACACTCATCCTTGATCGCGGTAGAAACAGCACTGCATGAAGCAGTGCTGCGCTACAATGCCGGCTGCTGCAAAGCAACCCAAGTGATATCGGACTCCATTGGACTTCAACCAGGTCATCTGGCCATCCAGCGAGCTCGTGAAAAAGACGCTTTACGCCTAAAAAAGAATTCTAAAAGACACCAAGAGAAGATGGAGGCCAGGCAAAAGAAGAAAAGAGTGCGCCAGGACACTTCTAGCTACTGTGCTGGAGCTTTTTGAAGAAAACACGTGTTTAACTTTCTCGGCCTGTTTTCTCAGAACGGATTTTTTTGCTAGTTGTGGTGCTGAGGAAAGCAAGAACTCGAAAACCGTTCATCAGATTTGTGTGCCGTTTTTATTATTCTGTTCCTGAATGACCTTGCAAGGGCGTAACAAGCTCCTTTTTTTGAAAATTGGTGCTGTTAATTTATAATAAACAATTAATTTTTGATGAATCTGGTCATTATGGTTACATCAAATTCAAAGTTGCGTGAAAAATTTTTTTTGGGGGGGGGGGGTTAAAAAAAACGGCTTTGTAGTGCCCTGGGATAGCTATCAAGGAATGACCACAATGAATTTCAGCTTTCTACTATGTCCTGGGATTTCTCACGACTCTTCCTCAGGCACCCATGTGAAGCACCCAGTTAAACCTCAATAACTCTGGAACTAAGAAACACAGCTTCGTGAAACTTAGCAGTTGTGCTAGTTTTATTGTAGTGAATAACCCCTGAAAGTTTCATCCAGATATCTTAAAAAAATAAAAAAGTTCGGTCTCCAGGTCAGCCTCCCCCCTTAAGCATCAAGCGTACTATTGCACGGAGATCCAATCCAAGCCAAGCCAAAGTGGCCAGTGCGCGTTGCGGCGTGTTCTGTGTGTTGTGTCGATAATCTTGGCACGTTATGGGGCGATACTGAAGCCACACGGCTGCTTCAAGTTGCAAGTGATAGATCATGCGCTAAACAACGGCAACAGGGCCGCCGGTGGGCCCTTCGGAGCCTACGAGTTTTGTGTTCGCTACTGGTGACGCCAGCTGAAAGCCACCAAGACGCGTTGAGCCTGCCGTGTGCCTAAAACTGGGATTGATGGTAAACTTTATTTCTTCAGAAGGGAACTGCGGTCGATTCTGTAAAATAGCTATCAGCCCAATACTGACGTCCTACGCTTACATTTTGAGGGCTTGTTATGTCCGGTGTTGTCGTCGGCCCATAGACGTACGCGTTGGTCGCGGTAGTCCAAAAAGCTCAGACAGCCTCGAACGGTTAAAAACAGTTTATTCCTATTCGGATGGAGGCGGCGGCCGAACTGCCGGGGGAAACGAACGGTGGCTCGTTTGCGCCGAGCGGGGGAAGGGGAGGAGTCAACATCTGGAAGCAGTTTCAGCATCCGGTCCTTCGCGGGTTCGGAGGCTCGCTCGTGACACAGGGGTGCTTGGAACACATCTCCTCTTTCCTTAGATTGTCTCTTGGAAGCGATCTGGGGGCCGCCGTGGGCGCGTGGACGCTCTGGACGCACTAGGAAGAGAAGCCTCCGCTCGCTGGGTGTCGTTTCTCTTGTGTTCAGGGCCGGCGGGCGGCGGCGCCGATTCATCTGGTGCGAGATGCCAGGCTAAGTGGAACGAAGCTTCCGTCGAGGTGGCTGCTTGAATGAAAGGTTCCCTTGGCAAATTACCTGAACGGTGTAGCTGATTAAGGTGGCGGCGTGTGGCCTTTCCACCAATGTCGACGAGCCATGACCGCAAACCTATGCGTTTGAGTGCCGTCGCTTCAACCCAGCCGGGCTTTCTGTGGAACTGGCGGGCGTATATGCGCTGTCCACCTTCAATTCTCCTGCTATGCGGGAGCTTTTCTTCCTCCGACGGTGCTTTCGCTGAGGGCTCCGGGACAATTGCTGTCAGCTGGGTTCTCATTTCTCGTCCGAACATCAATTTCGCTGGCGTTTGATCAGTAGTGCTTTGAACAGTGTTGTGCGGTCTGAAGAGAAAGCGCGCGATGCGGCGTTGCATTGTCCCAGTGTGGTCTTTAGTAAGGGCGCGCTTTAGCTCAGCCACGTAGCGCTCGGCTTGTCCGTTCGTAGCCGGGTGGTAAGGAGCTGATGTAACAGACGAGACGCCGTTGTCGCTGTAAAACTTGAGAATCTCCGTGGACACAAACGGAGTGCCGTTGTCCGAGACCACCTTGCGCGGTAGGCCAAACGTTGCAAACAACAACCGCAGAGTGTCGATAACTGCTGCCGATGTCGTTGTAGCCATTTGTTTTACCTCCAGCCACTTGGTGTATGCGTCTACAACCACCAGGAACGAACACCCTTCGATAGGTCCAGCATAATCAATGTGCAGGGTGTGCCAAGGCGTGTCTGGTCTTTCCCATTCAGGAATAGGGGCTCTTGGCGGGCTTCTGTGGTTGCCTTGGCAAGGCTGGCAATCGTGAACTGTTAGTTCTATATCATGGTCGATACCAGGCCACCCTATATAACTTCTGGCGCACTTTTTCATGGCAACAATGCCTCGATGACCTGCGTGGACAAGCGACATGGCCTGTTCGCGAAGTGCCGCTGGAATTACAACTCTTGATCCCAAGGTGACGCAACCGCGATGAGTGCTCAACTCCGCAGCTCGCTTGCGGTAAGCGTTGAAGTGTTCACCCTTTAGCTTCTGCACGTTGCCTTCTTGTATAGCTGCGTAGACTTCCTTCAAGACAGTGCACTCCTGCGTTGATGCTGCTATCGTGTCAGCTGTTAGTGGAGGGTTCGGCAGCGCCTCGAACATGAGTATATCACCCGGCGGGGGTGGTTCATCTATTGTGGTGTCTAGCGGCAGGCGGCTTAGTGCATCGGCGTTCTGGTGTTTCTTCCCAGTGCGATGTACGAGTTCGTAATCGTATGCCGACATCTTGATGCACCATCGTGTCATTCGCGGCGACATTGTCTGTGGCATTGGCTTCTGGGGACCCATAATACCCAATAAGGGCCGGTGATCTGTTATGAAAGTCACTTTCCTGCCGGTAATGTACTGCCGAAAGTGATCTGCTGCGTAGACGATGGCAAGTCCCTCTTTATCTAGCTGGGAATAATTCCTCTCTGCCTGCCATAGGGTGCGCGAAGCAAGAGCGATCGGGGCTTCCCGTCCCTGGTCGTGAACTTGAAAGAGGACTGCTCCCACTCCGTATGGTGATGCGTCGCAGGCTAGCAGTAGGGGTCTCCTTTCATCGTAGTGTCGCAGAACAGTAGACTTGCCAAGTAGTTGCTTAAGGGCAACTAATGACTCTTGGTGGCGTGGCGACCAAGTCCATGGGACTTCTTTCTGCAGGAGCTGATATAGATCGTTGGCCACTGTAGCTCGATGTTCTAAGAACCGGTCGTAGAACGTCAATAGCCCCAAAAACGACTGCAGTTCTTGCTTGTTAGTAGGCGCTCGTGCTTCGGTGATTGCACGCACTTTGTTTTCAGTGGGATGGATACCCTGCGCGTCAATTTGATGTCCAAGAAACTTCACTTCAGGCACCGCAAAAACACATTTTTCTTTACTGATGCGCAAATTAGCATTTGCTAGCCTTTCCAAAATGAGCTCCAAGCGTTCTGTGTGCTCTTCATTGGAGGCGCCACCGACAATAACATCGTCCAAGTAGACGCAAACACCTGGGATCCCGCTAAGTGTAGACTCCATAAATTTCTGGAAGATTGCTGGTGCTGCAGATATTCCGAATGGTAGCCTTTAACTTCGTAAAGACCCTTAATAGTGTTTATTGTGAGCATTTCAGACGTTGATTCGCTCACCTTCAGCTGCTGGTAGGCTTGTGTCAAGTCCAAGGTGCTGAAGATTTTTCCACCACGAAGCGTGCTAAAAACCTCTTCCGGTGTCGGCAGTGGGTAGGAAGATGCTTTTGTCGCCAGGTTGACAGTGCTCCGGTAATCTCCGCAGAGGCGTAGGGTACCGTTCTTCTTTCGGACAACGAGTGGTGTCGCCCATTCCGAATGTTTCGTCGATTCGATGATCTCTTGTTCCTGCAGTCGGTCAAGCTCATTCTCGACTGACGTCCGTAGGGCGAAAGGCACCGACCTAGCTTTCAAAAATTTCGGCGTCGCATCCTCCCGCAGCTCCAGTGTGACTGGAGGTCCGTTGTTCCCTGGTATTTCTTCGGAGAAAACCGCTTTGTACTTATCTTGAAGCTGCTCCACTGACGGATAACTGAGTGTGTGGTGAACTCCGCCAATGACCACTCCAAGGGGGGTGAACCAATTTAGTCCTAAAAGGCTTGATCCAGAACCGTGGACGACTAGCAAGGGGAGCTGATGGGTCTGCCCGTTGTAGTACACGTCTACGTTGGCACAGCCTAGCAGTGGAAGGGAATGTCCGGACCACGTTCTCAGCTGCGTGTCGTCTTGCTGGAGAGCTTTCGCGTTCTCACACCAAGTAGCGCGAAAAGTGTCCTCGCTGATGAGCGTACATGCTGCTCCGGAATCCACCTCAAACCTGATAGGGCGCTGGTGTACCATAATTTCAGTTGTAATCTTCGGTCTCGTTCCGAGGTTCACAACGGCATTTAAGTCATATAGTGCCGATGACGTTAGTGCTGTTCGGCTTGTATCTTGCGTCTGGCCCTCCTGTGCGTCGACATTGTTGTTCCGTTGCACTGAAGTCTTCGGTCCGAGCTGTTTGCGCTTCGAGATGCATGCCCTTTCAATATGTCCCAGTTTTTGGCAAAAATTGCAGGTTGCTGTCTTGTATCGACATACCTGGGGATCGTGCATGTCATCGCATCGCCAACAGCGCTGTGTCTTTCTGCTTGATTTCACCTTAGACTTGAATGACCTGACTGCTGACTGGTGTGATGCACCGGCTCGACGTTCCGCCGAATATCCCTCTGCTGGTGACCGGCGCTCTCCGCTCGTTGGGCGATGTCGCAGGCTTTGGAGAAGGTGAGACCCGTCTTCGCGAACAGGCGTTGTTGTAGGCCTGCGTCACGCAGTCCGCACACAAAACGGTCACGCAATATAACGTCCAAGGGCAGCATAGTGGTGTTAGCAGGTGTGGCAGTCTATCCTCCCTCCTGCGCAGTAGCTGCAGCTGTCGCGGTCAACGTCCCGAAATTGCAGTCAGCAGCGAGCTTTTTGAGAGCCGCTACGTATTCGGCCACTTTTTCGCCTTCCAGTTGGTCTCGCCACTGGAAGCGGGCTCGACAGTAGACCTCCGATGGCCTTGGGTCATAGTGCTCTTGTAGCGCTGCTACGATGTCGTCGTAGTCAACGGCTGCTGGAGTGCGTGGCTGAATCAGGGCACAGACTGTGTCGTATGTCTGCTCCCCACACAGCGTTAGCAGGTTGGCCCTCTTCATTGCTGCATCAGTGATGTTGTTAGCCTCAAAGTAAAATTGCAGGCGTCCAAACCACGATGACCATGATGAGCCGTTGAATTCGGGTAGCCGATTTGGGAGCCTTTGCGTAGCCATAGCTTGTAGCTTGTCAATATCGTTGTGCAGCGTTGGTCCAAATCCACTTCCTCGTCGCCACTGTTATGTCTGGTGTTGTCATCGGCCCATAGACGTACGCGTTGGTCGCGGTAGTCCAAAAAGCTCAGACAGCCTCGAACGGTTAAAAACAAGTTTATTCCTATTCGGATGGAGGCGGCGGCCGAACTGCCGGGGGAAACGAACGGTGGCTCGTTTGTACCGAGCGGGGGAAGGGGAGGAGTCAACATCTGGAAGCAGTTTCAGCATCCGGTCCTTCACGGGTTCGGAGGCTCGCTCGTGACACAGGGGTGCTTGGAACACAACAGGGCTCCTGTTGAGCGCCGACCACTACCGCAACGCCCACAAGCTTCACGTATGTTATTCTAATTCTCGACTATTTGCTTCCAGTTTTTGCGTCTCAAATAAATCTTGCCTTGTGTTAAACCTCTGCTTTTATTGTTGAGGTAAGTTCTAATTAGTACTTCTTAAAGCTTGCTGTAAGGTGCTTTTATGAGAATTTCGATTTGCGGCCACTTCGTTTTCTTTTTCGCTCTCTGCGTTTTCGTAGAAAGTTTTCCTCGCAGAATTCTTGCACCCGCCAATTTTGCATCGGTTTTCTGGCAAAAAAAGTGCGAGGATTATGCGAGTAGATACGGTATCCACAGTCAAAGCCAAAGGCATTGACTTCGCGGATAGCGGAAATGTGTTACTTTGTTACCATGCGCGCTACGGGAGGTGCCTTGCACATGCTTTTGCGGAGCGGTAGCGTATGGTTCAGTCATAGCAGCTCACGAGATGTCCGAGAAGAAATACTTCCAAGTTTTTATTCCCAGCTATTCGACTGACAGTCCATTTATTAAGAGGTCGCTGAAAGGTGAGCGGTACGCATTTTGTAGTTTGTGCTGCTGTGATGTGAACATTTCGCACGCTGGTCGCCGGGATATTCTGCTACTTGGAATACGAAAAAATGCAGACTCGGCGAGATTTGGGGACTCTAGCCGGGGAAACTTTGAGGGTACTTCAGCAAAGCGGATCTTGATACTACAATTCCAGAGAGTGCTTTTTTACTGCGTTCCTGATTGAACACAACGTGCCGTTCACGGCTGCTGATCACGCTGGAGACCTCTTTAGGAAAATGTTTCCGGGCTCTAAGGAAGCTAAGAACTACGCCTGCACCTGTACAGACTATGGCAATTGTGAAGGAAATGGCCAATAAAGCTATAGACGAAGTGATAATTCACTTGCAGCACGCTCCGTTCTCGTTCGCCACAGACGGGAGCAATGACGCCGGCAACGGTGCAAAACTGTATCCAATCCTGGTGACGTTCTGTGATAGTACTGTTCGCACTGCCTTGCTCGTGATGCCTGCCCTTGAAGGTAACTAACTCCACAGGACGAAACATCGATGTACTTGTGGACACGCTCACGAGCAAAAAGATCATCATCATCAGCCTGTCTACGTCCACTGCAGGACAAAGGCCTCTCCCATGTTCCGCCAGTTAACCCGGTCCTGTGCTTGCTGTTGCCAATTTATACCCGCAAACTTCTTAATCTCATCTGCCCACCTAACCTTCTGTCTCCCCCTACCCCGCTTCCCTTCTCTGGGAATCCAGTCGGTGACCCTTAATGACCAGCGGTTATCCTGTCTACGTGCTACATGCCCGGCCCATGTCCATTTCCTCTTTATTGCAGCTATGATATCCTTAACTCCCGTTTGTCCCCTAATCCACTCTGCTCTCTTCTTGTCTCTTAAGGTTACACCTACCATTTTTCTTTCCATTGCTCTCTGCGTCGTCCTCAATTTAAGTTGAACCCTCTTTGTGAGTCTCCAGGTTTCTGCTCCGTAGCTAAGTACCGGCAAGATACAGCTGTTATATACCTTCCTCTTGAGGGATAGTGGCAATCTACCTGTCATAATTTGAAAGTGCTGCCGAATGTGCTCCACCCCATTCTTATTCTTCTAGTTACTTCAATCTCGTGGTTCGGCTCTGCGGTTATTACCTGCCCTAAGTAGACATAGTCTTTTACAACTTCAAGTGCACTATTACCTATCTCGAAGCGCTGCTCCTTTCCGAGGTTGTTGTACATTACTTTTGTTTTCTGCAGATTAATTTTAAGACCCACCTTTCTGCTCTCCCTGTTCAACTCCGTAATCATGAGTTGCAATTCGTCCCCAGAGTTACTCAGCAATGCAATGTCATCGGCGAAGCGCAGGTTACTCAGGTACTCTCCATTAACTCTTATCCCTAACTGTTCCCATTCTAGGCTTCTGAAAACGTCCTGTAAGCACGCAGTGAATAGCATTGGGGAGATTGTGTCCCCCTGCCTTACACCCTTCTTTATTGGTATTCTGTTGCTTTTTTTGTGAAGCACAATGGTAGCAGTTGATCCCCTGTAGATTTCTTCCAGAATGTTTATATATATTTCATCTACGCCCTGATTCCGCAGTGTCTGCATGACGGCTGATATTTCTACTGAATCAAACGCCTTCTCGTAATCTATGAAGGCTATGTATAGTGGTTGGTTATACTCTGAGCATTTCTCTATTACCTGATTGATAGTATGAATGTGGTCAATTGTGGAGTAGCCTGTTTTAAATCCTGCTTGTTCCTTTGGTTGATTGAATTCTAATGTTTTCTTTACTCTGCTAGCAATTACCTTTGTAAATAGCTTGTATACTACAGAGAGCAAGCTGATCGGCCTGTAATTCTTCAAGTCCTTGTCATCTCCTTTCTTATGTATTAAGATGATGTTAGCGTTCTTCCAAGACTCTGGTACTTTTCCCGTCAGGAGACACCTCGTAAATAGAGTGGCTAGTTTTTCTAACACAATCTGTCCTCCATCTTTCAGCAGATCTGATGTTACTTGATCCTCACCAGCAGCTTTGCGTCTGTGCATGCTCTCCAAAGCTTTTCTGACTTCTTCTATCATTACCGGTGGGGTGTCGTCTGGGTTACTGCTAGTTCTTATAGTATTAAGGTCGTGGTTGTCTCGGCTACTGTACAGATCTCTGTAAAACTCCTCCGCTATTTTAACTATCCTATCCATATTGGTAGTTAATTTGCCTTCTTTGTCCCTTAGTGCATACATCCGCCTTTTGCCTATCCCAAGTTTCCTCTTCACTGCTTTGACGCTTCCTCCGTTTTTCAGAGCGTGCTCAATTCTCTCCATGTTATACCTTCTTACATCGCATACTTTACGTCTATTAATCAGCTTCGAAAGCTCTGCCAGTTCTATTTTGTCTGTTGTACTTGACACTTTCATGATTTGACGCTTCTTAATTAAGTTCTTCGTTTCCTGGGAAAGCTTGCCGGTGTCCTGTCTAGCTACCCTGCCTCCAACTTCCACTGCACACTCCGTGATGATACTCGTCAGATTATCATTCATTGTATCTACGCTAAGGTTGGTTTCCTCGCTAAGAGCAGAGTACCTGTTCTGCAGTGACACTCTGAATTCCTGTACTTTCCCTCTCAGTGCTAGCTCATTGATTTGCTTCTTGCGTATCAGTTTCTGTCGTTCCTTCTTCAAGTCTAGGCGGATTCGAGCCCGTACCATTCTATGGTCACTGCATCTTACCTTGCCAACCACTTCCACATCCTGCACGACTCCTGGGTGTGCAGTCATTATAAAGTCTATTTCGTTCTTATTTACGCCATTAGGGCTCCTCCATGTCCACTTGCGGTTTTCTCGTTTTCGGTAGAAGGTATTCAAAAACGCAGATTATTGCGTTCTGCGAATTCTACTAGTAGCTCTCCTCTGGCATTTCTAGTGCCGATGCCATAATCTCCTACTGCCTGGTCTCCAGCCTGCTTCTTCCCTATCTTTGCATTAAAGTCGCCCATTACTATAGTATACTGTGTTTTCACCTTACTCATTGCCGATTCCACGTCTTCATAGAAGCTTTCAACTGAAGCGTCATCATGGCTGGATGTAGGCGCGTAAGCCTGTACTACCTTCATTTTGTATCTTTTATTCAGTTTAATTACAATGCCTACCACCCTTTCATTAATGCTATAGTAATCCTCTATGTTGCCAGCTATGTTTCTGTGAATTAGGAACCCTACTCCCAGTTCTCTTCTGTCTGCCAAGCCCCGATAGCAAATGACGTGCCCATTCTGTAGCACAGTATAGGCCTCATCTGTCCTCCTAACCTCACTCAGCCCTATTATATCCCATTTAATGCCTTCTAGCTCCTCGAATAATACAGCTAGACTTCCCTCACTAGATAACGTTCTAACGTTAAACGTTGCTAAGTTCAAGTTCCAATGGTGGCCTGTCCGTATCCAGAGATCCCTAGCACCCTCTGCTGCTTTGCAGATCTGACCGCCGCCGTGGTCAGTTGCTCCGCAGCTGGTGGGGACTGAGGGCCGTGAGTTAATTGACGAATGCCTACGGGAGGGGGTGGCCAGATACTGCACCAGGGTGGCCAATCCTTCTCTGGTGAGATCATCGGTGCGTACCGGCTTTAAGCCGGTACGATCAGACGGTAGTAGGAATGCTCCATGCATGTCTTCCTTATTGTTGTTCAGCAGCGTTGGCGGCCACCCACCACGGAGCCCAACGAGGGGATGCTACAAGGTTACAAATGCTGAAACCTGCAGACGCCAGCCGTACAACGCCACTATAACCCAATGCGCCTAGACCAAGGTAGGCTATTTGCACAGGGTTAACCCTAGCCGCCAGGAAGTTTGGAAGTAAACGGAAGAGAGTAGAAGACAGGACAGATAAATAGTAAGAGATAAAGACGAAGATGTAGGGAGAGAGATAGGAAAAGGCGACTGCCGATTCCCCTGGGTGGGTCAGCTCAGGGGTGCCGTCTACGTGAAGCCGTGGCCAAAGGGGTGTGTTGCCTCTGCCGGGGGGCCTTAACGGTCCAATCACCCAGCGTCGGCTCAACCCCCAGGATCCCCTTTTCCTCGGACACGGCAAAGCCACGCATGGCTAGGCGTGGGAGGGAGTCGAACTCCCCCGTTAGCTCGGGTTCGTGGTGTCGCTACACACCAAACGCCTACTTGCGCACTCGCCCCTGCGGTAACGAGCAAAAAGATACCGTTCCACAACTGCATCGGCGCGGCGTGTGATAACGCACCAGTCATGATTGCATTGAAAAATGAAGTGACTGCTGTGCTGAAAGAAAGCCATGAGAACATTGCCATCATGGGCTGCTGTTGCCATTTGATCAATCTGGCGGTGCAGAAAGACTCAGCATGCCTTCCACTGAATGTGGATGAGGGGGTAGTTGACATTTTCTACTACCCCGAGAAAAGCTCAAAAAGGAAGGATAAGCTGAAAGCTTTTCAGTCTCTCCACGATGTAGAGGCCAAGAAAATTTTAAAGGGCGTCGGCACCAGGTGGCTCTTGCTCGAAAGGAGCTTGAAACGGCTTGTGGACCAGTGGCAGCCACTGCTTAGTTTCTTCCATAGAGAAGTAAAGCCCTCCGTGCGGGTTTCGCAGCAAGCCATGTAACCTTTGCACTGACCTTCAGAAGCATGCAAAGGAAGCGGAGAGCAGTCATTAGAGCAAGAGACGCAGACTTTACACAAATGTCCCCGTGTTGGATACAGCTCCCAAGCGAACCTAAAACCATCTAGGAAAGGTCTTAAGGGGGGAGGTGGCATTGAAAAAAACCTTTTTTTTGTTGACTTACAGCTATGAAATTTGGCATGCATACTCATAAGTGTCTCGAATAGGGAAATGTGAAGTTTCATCATGATAGTTTCAGTAGTTCTCAAGTTACATAATGCTGCACGATCCAATTACATGGTCTGCTCGTGGAAAGCCTAGCGCTGCAACAAAACATGCCAGGAAGCTGTGAATGGTGTTGATCTTCACTCGAAAGAAAGCTACAGGGTATGGCACTCTCAGAATTTTTTAATAAGTTCTTTTTTTTTTTTAGAGATGGTCATGGCTGCCAACACACATTGTCAGAAACAGTGGCATGGACAAATTATCGTCTAGAAAAATAACAGGGCCATAAAACAGAAATTGAAGATTGCTGTACCTACAAGCAGTGCTCAGGGATTCAGGAAAAAAAAAACAGAATCAAAATCTGTCCAATCATTCCCGTGCTACTCTTTCCACGAGCAATGCACAATGTCCAAAACACACTTGTGAGAAAAAGCCTGTCGAAGTTTTCGACAGGTTTTTTTCAATGAACTTTTTTGTTTCTCGTTGGATATTGATGAAAATTGACACAGACACTAAGAATGACCTCACAGTGCTTCCATAAAAATTTTGAAGCGATACCACAAATACTTTACGAGAAACAAATTATTTCTTCATTGAACCGTGTGGAGGGACTGAGCATAATGTCAAAAAAAAAAAAACAGTATCGGGAAAGCTGCGTTATAAGTTTCAACTTTTCTTTACGTCTCTAAGACACCTAAAAATTGTGGATCTCAGGTTTGTCTAGTGATATTTGACTTCTTTTCATGATTTACTCCTTTTCATGATTTACAAAGAACAAGTATGGATTTCAAACCAAGTTCTTTGTATGAAGGAGTGGTGTGATAGGTATGACAGAAAAGATTGTAATTGAATAAAACCATATACTGAAATTATTACACATACTTTTTTGTGCTGAAGTTGTAATTAGCATAATTAAGTACTTGATTACAAATATTCACTGAACTTTTCTTTATTTGGAGAGAGGTTTATTGCATCAGAAAAGTGGATCACACCATGACGGCCTATGCCTTCTTTCTAAATAACAGTTATGGGCAGAAGACTGGTGGCACGGGAATTTCTAGCAGTATAATTATGACACTGAAACGGCCATATAAAAATTCGTGCCCTTGATTCATACATGCTCTTTCGCCGCTCTAGCTGTGAAACGCATCATCATACAGCCGGTCGCGGAAACTCTAATCTACAGCAATTCATTAACCTCGGAACATTCATAGACGTTCGTGGCGATATCAAGCATGGCTCCAAGCTCGCCTGAATCGCATAACAAAAGCTTATTGACAGCATTCCATATGACCGTGCGGTGCGCGGCCACGTGGACAGTGCAGCCGGCGCGTAATGCCACTCGCCAGCGGCGTTCGATGACGATGTGCGAAAATGTGTAACTATGAAAACAAAAAATCGGCACGCAATGCACTTGGCATCACATTTTCGAATGACGACGCGCGAAACTGCTTGCCCCTGTTCTAAGCGATCCTTGGCAGTGAAGGGGGGGGGGAGGGGGGTGACGAGCTTGACTGTGTTCGCTGCCGATGCGTAAAATGCCCGGACGTGATTCAGAGGAGCTAGCGAGTGATGTGGTGCATTCCTTGCGAAGAAGCACGTCGCCAAGAGTGTGCTTGTGCGTTGTTCCTGCCCGCAGTCTCGTTGTCAGCGGAGTTAGGCCTAAAGCCGACTCCGATGACGCGCCGCACTCGTAGACCCTCACTCCCGCTTGTAGTAACCTGATCGCGCATCCGCTTACTGCTCGTAACTGAAACGTAGTTATATCTTAAGTGATTATCAAGCCGTGAACACGTCACGTAGTGGCGATTTTCGAGAGCCATGTCCTCGCGACGCACAAGCAGCAGACGACGATCTCCCGGAGCGAGCATCGGGCCAATCGCGAGGCGAGCTGAAGCAACATGGCGGCCACGGCCAATCAAGGGCCTCAAAATGACCTTCAAACATTTGCTTTTTGCTCGCTTGTTGTTAAAGGGAAGAGCCAGCTGAGGCGGGAAAGTTAAATACGGAGAAATGCTCTTTACGATGAGCCCAAGAAGCCGGCTCCCGGCCCAAGCATCGCCAAGCTATAATTTTTTGAAAATAGCCGTTTTCCTCGCCGTTTCCAGGAAACGTTTTGCCTAGGTGGGTGAAACGAATTTTCCGAAGCACTTCTGCGCGATTTTCAGTGTAGATATTTTGGAACCAGATAGAAAAAGGGTTCCAGAAACTGAAAACATGAGTTTCAAAAAATCGATTTCTTTGCCATTTTTCGCGATCCCATAGCCGCGTCCTCCCTTAAACGAGAAGAAAGGCATTCATGTTTCTTTCATCAGATGCAGATAGACCCTACTGTGACTTCTTGCTGTCTGTAATCCCAGAGTTTGAAATCGAAAAGGTGAACGTGTTCCTGCAGTCTGGAGCCCCTCAAGTGCACTTGCTGCGTGAAGTGCTTAGTAACTTGCTAAGAGAGATCATGTTGCGTTTTGTAAAACCTTCAGTGATCGAAAAAGCTGATGTGTTGGCCGATGTTGACTACAAATCTTCCATCAGCCAAAGGGATAACGAAGATATTGTAATTGGTCGTCAAGCAAGCACCTAAGAACCTCCCTCTGCTCATTGGGGGTGATTTCAATGCTCATCACCCTGCCTGGGGTGCCCGAAAGCCAAATAAATGCGGAAAATATCGTTACGACGCTATTGAACTCTCTTCTGTAGAAATTTGTAACACCCCCGACACCCCTACAAGAATAGACACGACCTCAGATCTTACTCTCGCCAGCCCCCAATTTGTACGGCACTGGACAGTCTCCAGCCAGTCATGGGGCAGTGATCATCTCCCGATATTCGTGGCACTTCATCGAAAACGCCTCCGTATCAAAACAACAGCGATGGCTAGTTGAAATACTTTTCATAGTAATGTTACTGGATCGTTCTCGACAGTTGAGGGCCTTCTGGACATTGTTCAACAGACCCGTGAACTGGCACGTGAAACAGTGCCATGCGAAGACCATATTCAACCGATAGATAACCATTTAGGCAATTTATGGAAAACAGCAGATACCGCTCGCACGGCAAACGACACTCTGACCTCATGAAAATTAAGCACCAATTTAAGCTTATCAATGAATATCACCTCCAACTTCAAAGCGAAGCCTGGCCCCGCCATGGTGGTCTAGTGGCTAAGGTACTGGGCTGCTAATTCGCAGGTCGCGCTCGAATCCCGGCTGCGGCGGCTGTATTTTCGATGGAGGCGGAAATGTTGTAGGCCCGTGTGCTCAGATTTGAGTGCACGTTAAATAACCCGAGGTGGTCGAAATTTCAGGAGCCCTCCACTACGGCGTTTCTCATAATCATATGGTGGTTTTGGGACGTTAAACCCCACATATCAGTGAAGCCTGGCAATCCACCTGCGAACGCCTTGGCCGTGTATTGGGCCTCCAAGGTCTATGGCGCATTTTTCAGTAGTCTCGGCAGGAAAGGAAAGGGCAACGCTCCTATGGCCGAGCTGTTCCTCAAAGCAGATCCATCAGTTGTGGAAGACGAAGTTACTACCACTTTCTTTCCTCGCGCTTCACTCACTCCGCCTATATTTCCGAAAACCTGCACCATAACGCAACCTGATCCGAATCTCGATCGCCCATTTAGCATGGGTGAAATGATAGCAGCCATCAAACTCAGGCAATCTCGATCGGTGCCTGGCCACGACCGAATCACATGGCAAGGACTTCGTAACCTCGGAGATGATGCTCGGGACGTTTTTTTTGGCGGTAATCAATGGCCTCTGGGCCTCGGAGAATGTTCCGGAGAACCTTAAACTGTCTCTCATTCAGCCCACTCCGAAACATGGAAAAGAGAAGACCCTGTGCAAGAACCTCCAGCCAATATCTTTAACGTCTACTTTATGTAAGCTCATTCAACGCATGATTCACACACGCATGTCTTATTACCTCGAGATAACCCGGCCGGGTTACCATTTAGCCCAGGCGGGTTTTTGCCCTAACCTCGTCACTCATGACTGCCTTTGGCTGCTACGGCGTGTTATCAGTCGTACCTCAAGAAAGATGTTACCTGACTACTTGCTTGCCTTCGACATGCAGAAAGCGTTCGATAATGTTCACCATAACCGCATTCTTGAAGAACTAGCTAAGCGCTACCCAAGTCAGCGTGCGCAGACACGGATTCAAAATTTCCTTGCAGCTCGCCCATTCGCTTAAGCGATGCATCACCTGGATGGAGCCCGAAGACTTACTACACTGTTTACTTGCATAATCCTCGCACTTTTCTTAGCGGAAAAACCAATGCTAAGTTGGGGGGTGCGAGAATTACGCGGGGAAAACTTTCCACGAGAACGTACAGAGCGAAAAAAAAAAAAAAACAGTGGCCGCAGATCGGGATTCTCACACCAGCAACTAATAGCAAGCTTTGAGAAGTACTAATTAAGAGTTACCTCAACAATAAAAGCAGAGGTTCAACACAAGGCAAGATTTATTTAAGACACAAAAAGTGCAAGCAATTAGTCGAGAATTAGAATACCATACGCAAAGCTTGTGGGCGTTGCGGGTGTAACGGTAGCGTTCGTCGCTCAACAGGAGCCCTCAAAAGGTAAGCATAGGACGTCAGTATTGGGCTGATGACTATTTAACAGAATCATCCGCATTTTCCTTCTGACGAAATTAAGTTTACCATCGATTCCAGTTTTAGGCCCACGGCAGGCCCAACGCATCTTGGTGGCTTTCAGCTTGCCGCCACCAGTAGCGAACACAAAACTCGTAGACTCCGAAGGGCCTACCGGCGGCCCTGTTGCCGTCGTTTAGTGCCGTTGTCATCTATCACTTGCAACTTGAAACAGCTGTGTAGCTTCAGTATCACACCATAACGTGCCAAGATTACCGACACAGCATACAATACACGCCACAACGCGCACTGGCCACTTCAGCTTGGATGGGATTAAATCTACATGCAATAGTACGCTTGATGCTAAAGAGATGGCGTGCACTATCATCATCAGTGGCTGGAACGAGCAGACGACATTATTGCGGCAGTTTTCGGGGATGCGATAATTACTCCATAAAAAAAGAAATCGTATTTTTTTTGGGGCGATGTGAGGGTTGCGAGAATTATGACAGTCCGAGGAGTATGCGAGTAAATACGGTACTTGGACAGAGGTGTTCCACGGGACTACTCTCCGTACCATCACGGGGCTCCCTAAACACACTAAGATATCCGCCCTTGAAAGTGCAGGGGGCTTGCCCCCTCTGCAAGACGGCATCCGTGAAGCCAACACTTGACACCTCATCCGCCTAGAAAACACGCCGCAAGGTCGTCACCTTCTGGCCTGGGATTTTCAGCGGCATGATGATGCACCACTTCCTAAGGGGGGACGCGGGTCTTACCCCCGAATGCAGAGATGTTACTTGGCTCGCGACTTGGAACTTAACTTGAGCAAGTCGGCGTGAAGCAAGCAGCGGACTTCAAAACGCCCAAGTCAGCCTTCGCATTTCATAAAAATGCTCAGGCTGTCTTGCTTGGTCAAACCAAGAACTGAGCTTCAAAGCAGAAACACGCTGCTCGCCTGCTAACGAGGGTAATAATGAACTTGTTCGCATAAGGCATGCATTACATCAAAAAAAGACCATACGTTTCAAAATAACCAGAAAAACGAAGAGCAACAAGCATATTCCTGCCATTTTACGGCTAACGAGCGGCACGTGGTGCCTACCGCCACAGCGATGCGCAGTGTTGCTTCTGTAAAGCGTTCGTTGCCCGCTGGTTTTAGTGGCCACCCAAATGCGGCGCGTTTCTCCACGGTTGCTTGTTTGGAGGTGAAGCAAACATTGCGTTGGGTTCTTTCGTAGTTTACAGGCATGTATTTGTGCTGGCCTGGCTCACGAGGTGACGCGATTTTCACGGTATTTGCCTTTCTGTTCGCCTGTGTGCATGCCTGTAGTGGGCTAGGTCACAGTTATATATGAAAAAAAAAAAAGTTTTGGGAACAAATGTGAGTCGTATCATTTGTTGAGCTTCGTAAACAAGAGAAAAAGCGGGGGTCAGGACATTGCCCTCAGCAGTATTCTGTCTCGCGGGGTGCAGCAGTGTCTCGCTGCATGATGGTGAAGCGGATAAAAAAAAAAACGTGATAGGGGCACCTCTTTTTTCATGTGTGGAATTTTACGTAGCGTTGTGCTACAAGCGAGGCCTTTCTGAGCGAGGAACAGCGCCCTAGACGGGACGAAAGGATAGACGAGGTACACAGACACAGCACCGAGTCAATTTTGTACCGAAAGAGGCGGAAATTGTCATCGTGTTTAAGAAAACAGAAATGCGAAGCGGCGAGCATTGCTCGCGTCAGGGAGCTCTATGCGGAGTTCGGCAACGCGCCCGGAAACGTCGGCGTCATTTATGATGGCACCTGGCTTACGCGTAAATATAGCTCGCATATATGTGTTGGCTGCATTGTTGACATGTATAGTGGCCTCGTGATAGACCATATCGTGCTATCGAACTTTTGCCTGGCTTGCACCACAGGACCCAAGGAAGGAGATACAGGACATTCTGCCTGGCTCATTCAGCATGCCGCTCTGTTCCAGAAGAATGTTGATTGTAATGCTGGCCAGATGGAAGTGGAGGCAGCAGTACGCTTGTTTGAGCGGTCACTTGAAAAGCACAAGCTTCGTTATACGACAATGCTGTCGGGCGGCGACAGCAGGACATTCCATGCACTCACAGAAAAAGAGGTGTACGGCTTCATAAAGGTGGTCAAAAAGGACTGCATAAATCATGTATACAAGCGTGTCGGAGCTGCCTTACATACCCTTGTAGAGAAAAAAAAAAAGCTCAAGGTGGCTCACTTGGTGGAAAGGGCAGACTTACGCTACAAAAGATAAAGAAGATCACCTCATACTATGGCTACGCATTGAGAAGCCACAGGAACGATGTTTCAGATATACAGAAGGCTGTTCTAGCAACTTTGAACCACATGTCTTCAACTAACGAGGCACCAAAGCATGACCTTTGCCCTGAAGGCCCTGAATCCTGGTGCAAACTTCAGAGAGCTCTTGCGAAATATGAGAAGCCGCCACCACACAAGGACAGCCTGCTTGATTTCGTAACTGAGGAATTGGAGCCTGTGTTTAGGCGGCTGAGCGACAATGCCCTCTTGGAAAGGTGCAGCGATGGGATCACCCAGAACACAAGTGAGAGCCTACACGCTATGATTTGGCAGCAGGCCCCCGAAACTCAGCATGCATCCTTGCGGAGCATTGAAAGGGCAGTTGCCGAAGCCATCAGCCGCTTCAACCAAGGCACAATTAAGAGCAACGTGGAAATTGCCGAGAAGCTGGGCTACAGCGCTGGCAATAACTTGGTGCATCGCAGCCTTGCGAAGGACAAGGGCAGGCTGCGAAAATCGCGAAGAGAGCATCTTGACAGCAGTTCAATAAAGCAAAGACTTTCAAAGCGTCCCAAGCCAGAGGGGACTTTGCTTACAGCCCTGGTCTGCTGTAAACAGTCATGATGGCAAATAGTGAGAATTTTTGCAAAAATAAATATTCTTGGTTTCAGACCTAAACATTGTGTAAATCTATTGTCTATCCAAGGACAACATTATTACATGATTTTTTTGTGTTCCTTTCACTTGCAAGGCACTGGAACGATCACAAGGTAAAAAAATAATTCTCATGCTGAGTCAATGACTATTTTATAGTTCTAGAACAAGCTGTGAGCGGTATTCTGGGTGGGTACAGTGAAATTTAGCATGGCCATTTATTCTATAATATAGAGCTACAGAATGATGTCATTAATATCGCTGTAGGTTCACTTTAGCAAAAGTTAAAGTTGCTAGAAACCTCAAACGCGTTTTCTCAGTTCGATGTTTTTGCGCATTGCACTCGGCCTTACGGGATGTTTTTGCACATTGCACTCGGCCTTATGGGAGTTTTTCCTATGTTAAACTTGAGTGAATGCGACAAAGTTAGTATCATTTCATTTGTCTTGACATGATCTAGGGGGTGATGCTATTTCTATTTCTCTAGCATCACTTCAAAAATTACCATTGAAGATTTTGGTGAGAGAAATTTATTGTATTATAGTGACCATAAGTGTTCGTCCGTTTTCTTGCTTATAAAATGCCTTCAAATGGATAAAAATAGCATCACCCCCTACAGAAAGTCTCCAGCATGGGGGTTATGCATTCACTTTTTGGATTTAGCAAGAATAAATTGCCAAGAAGTCCCGTAAGAAGTACGCAATTAAGATTCAGACCTTCATGTTTTCTAACCACTTGAAATATTAAGAAACAAATTGGAGATTTGAAATCAGCATGAAAAACTAGCTTCGGTAGTGAAGTTTGGTTAAGATTGAGCAAAAAATAAAAAAACCATTTTAGAACCCACGTCCCCCCTTAATCAGTCCTTAGCCCCATGGGAAACCCCAATAGCCTCTCTACTGTTCCGTCACCCCATATCTCGTCACAATATTACTGCCCGCCAGTTTCTCTACACGCGACAACTTAGGGAAGCGAGCTTAGATACCATCGACATATACACGGACGCTGCCCTTTCCAATGGCAAAGCTTGTATAGCATGGATCTGCGCGCAGACCACCCAGTACACTGGGGCCTACAGGTGCCATCTACCGAACAGTACCCCTATGTATGCCGAACTACTTGCCATATGGGGAGCGACTGCAAGCCTCCCATACACTACACAGAAACCCCTTCGTATCTTTGCCGACTCGCACACTGCCTACTCGGAAATATTTCGCCCAATGTAGGAGGATGCTACAGCTGCTGCTATTCAAGCATCATACGTAGGCATGAAAAAGCTGACAGGCCAATAGAAATTATCTGGACGCCGGTGCATACGGGTGTGCCCGGGGAAAATTCGGTGGCATACGCCGCTGCTGCTTCCGCAGGTGGGTCAACCAATCTTTCTCTGCCCCCACCCCTCAGGGTGAACTCGTATGAGCTTTTAAATCAAATTGCTCCCTCGGTAGCCGCAATGCACTATGTACGCACGTCCCTGCGTCATGCTAGTAAAAAATGCATTGTGCAGCTTACCTCACCGGTCCTATTTTTTCCAGCAAATGTCCGCTTTCACGCTCCCAATAAGTCTTCATTAATAAGGTCTATGCAAATTCAGACGATCTCATAAAAATGATGAACACTATGCTTGCTTCCCAGGAAGAATTGAAAACAAAAATCGAAAATTTAGCTACTGCTCATTATAGGCTAGAATCTACGGTTAATGTCCGAATGGACGATGTTATGGTAGCAATAAAAGAACAGAAAGTAGAGATCAAGGCACTGCAGACTGAAGTTACAGCGTTGAAAGGTAATCTTCAACAACATCAAAGGCGTCTGGATGATTTAGAAGATAGAAGCAGATGCCGCAATCTTGTTACTTTTTGGTTTCCTGAACCGGATCGTGAAAATGCTACAGAACTAAGAAAGAAGATAATCGAGGAACTGATAGGGAATAAACTCGGAGTGGTTGGTAACTCTGTAGAAAGAGTACATAGGGTTGGGAAAAAATTCCACGATAAAAAGCGACCGGTAATAATGAATTTTTTTACTACAACGAGAAGCTTAAAATGTTAAAAAACTGTCACAAACTGAAAGGAACAAAAATCTCGGTAAACCATGACTTCTGCAAGGCCACTATAGCAAAGCGCAGCAAACTCTGGTCTCATTCCAATGATTTTAGGGCGCAAGGTCGCAAAGTATCGCTCGATTACGATAAGCTGAGAGTGGACGATGATATATACGAATGGGATGGGCAGAAGGATTGCCTGAAATGTATCCGCCCGCAACGTAGCCTCTACGAATGACTCGATCACAAACAATTGCGAGTTGTTCTTTTTAATTCTAGGAGCATTGTCAATAAAGTTCACGAGCTTGAAGAAATCATATTTACCTATGATCCCCAAATCATAGCAATTACAGAGACCTGGCTAACTCCGGACATTCTAGATTCTGAAATAGTTCCTCCAACTCATAAAATGGTTAGACGTGATCGAGGCTGCAGAGGAGGAGGCGTTGCTTTGGTGGTCAAACAGGAAATCACTTGCATAACTATGGACAAATAATCGACAATGAAAGTGTATGGTGTCAAATTGATTTTCGTGGGCTCTCGGCTCTCGTAGGTGTAGTCTACCCGGCGCCCCCTTCTTTGCCGGAGTCGTTTTTGGAAAACATTGTCTTACATGCAGCAGAAGTGCAAGCCTAATCAAAGTCATATTAGCGGGGGACTTCAACCTACCATCAATTGATTGGAACACTCTTCACCCAGGTTCAACAGACGTAGCGAACTGTAACTTGTTGCTTGAATTGATGCTGAACTTTAATCTCGTTCAACCTTGTTAAAGATGCTACCAGAGTTGCTCGAAGCACTGAAAGTGTACTAGATCTTCTATTTGTTGGAAACTTTCCAGATGACACTAAGGCCAGTGTTTATGATGGAATCTCTGATCACAAGCTGGTTTTACTTACCGCGAATTTCTGCCCCGACAAAAAGAATTCTGCGAGCAAGAGTGTCTTTAATTTTTCTGCTGCGGATGACGAAGCTATTATAAACTTGGTTTGTGCTTCGGTGACTTAGAGGCAGGAGGAGACGTATTAAGTCTGTGGAATACGTTTAAAAACGTTACTGCATCGTGTCTTGATAAATTCGTACCGAAATTTCAGGAAGAGAAACGGTGCAACCCCTGGATAACACGCGATATAATACAATTGAAAAGAACAATATCAAGAAAACGTAAAGCAGCGCGTAAAGATAACCAGGCCATATCTTCCCTCTCAGTAACACTGAAGCACAAAATACGGACCGCTCGAGATTATTTTTTTGGAACGACACTTGTTAACTTAATGGAAAACGCTCCGCAAAAGTTTTGGGGATACTTGTCCAAAAACGAAAAATCTGTTGAACAGCTTCGCGTTGACGGCTGCACATTATGAACAGCTTCGCGTTGACGGCTGCACAGTTACTGACCCTTACGCCATTGCTAATGAGCTAAACAGAACATTCCACAGTGTGTTCAGTCAACAGAGTTTAACCAATAATCCGACGGAACCATCTCTTCTCTTGCACAACGTAATGCCGGATATAGATTTAAATGTAAATGGTATTCGTCTTCTTCTTCTAAAACATTGATACCAGGAAGTCTTCTGGCCCTGACGGTATCCCTAATGCCTTTTTGAAGCGTTATGCGAATATTATTTCACATTACTTATATATTTTGTTCAATAAATCTTTGGATGACGGATGCCTACCTACTGAATAGTTGTGTGGAAAAATTGTCCCAGTCCACAAGGATGGAAGCAAACTGCTCGCTTCGAACTTCAGGCCAATATCATTAATCAGTAGTTGCTGTAAACTACTTGAACACATCCTCTCCAGCCAGATAACTTCGTTCTTGGAATCAAAAAAACATATTAGGCAGCTTCCAGCACGGGTTTAGAAAAAAGTTATCAACGACGACCCAGCTCGTATCAGTCATACACGACTTCGCTGATACTATCAATGACAGAAAACAAATAGATGCAATATTTTTGGACCTATCAAAAGCCTTTGATGGGGTACCACACTCTTTAGTGATACGAAAAATGCAGCGTGTAGGGATTGCTCCCCGCCTCGTGGACTGGATTTCTGCGTATCTGAAAAACAACGCAGTTTGTAGAAATTAGCGGCTGCCAATCACAAAACCTTGATGTATTGTCAGAAGTGCCCCAGGGGTCGGTCTTGGGACCACTCTCGTTCTTGATCTATGTGAATGATATTTGTGATGATATTGACGCGGGAGTGACTGTGAAAATGTTTGCAGACGACTGTGTTATTTATACAACTGTCAGTAGCCCTCTTGCATCAATCATCGCTTAACGACAACTTGTGCAAAATTCTCCATACACACCGTGCTCTTTAGCAAAATGGCGACAACTGGACATTGTGACAGTGATATGCAATCACTGCGGAATGCAGAATGCAGGAACAGCGCAAAGAAGAAGTAGTTACTTCGTAACTACGAAAGTGAAAAAAAAAACAAGGGACACTTTCGTAGTTACGAAGTAACTACTTCTACTTTGCGCTGTTCCTGCATTCAGTTATGTCCTACCAACGTGCCCAAGCTTCTACGATTCATAATATCACTGCGGGCTGCGCTGCGGTGCAGACCTTCACTACTTACTGTGGCAGTGTTCCGCATTTGAAAAAAGGCGAATAGGCCATACAAGCCTTGCAAACCACAAATTATCGTGAAAGCGCTCCTTACGGACCCGGACACGCAGTTATTATTTGCTCAATGTGGAAGTCAGAGCGGCCTGATCAGATTGGTTTAGGGGTCCGACAAACCACAGTACTGACCCTATACAGCCTCAGTACCAGTGATGGTGAATACAAGAAGTGTAAAACCCGTGACACTGTGAACTAGTAGTGTAGTTAGAAAGTCCTGCTTATCCCCACAGAGGTCATGGGCCTTCCCCCCCCCTCCCTTTTTTTCTTTTTTCAATAAAGGACTTTCTATCCATAAGATTGCCCTAGTTTTTTGTATTTTTTTCCGCCCTCATGTGTCTGTTTTCAGTGCAGAGTTTTCTAAGCAGCCATAACGGTCATGGAGTTTGCTTCAAGTCATAATGGAAAACCTGAAAAAGTCGGGGAGTTTTTAAAAAGCAAAATGGTACCCTGACCCTACACGGTGCGAAAAATATTGAAACTACTTTGCAGTTGGAAACCCTGGTGAATAGGTCATTAGTGAAGCACTCTATACAGTGGCCGACAAATTTTTCGGACTAGTTAGATATATCTCATTGTAGCAATGCATTTTTGTGGCCGATTTTCGAACAAATTTTATGTACCAAAGTTTGATTTTCCGGACAAAGTCGGCAGTATTTAGCTATGCCGCTCTATTTTGAAAGCTGCGCTGTTGAATTTGTCGTTGGATTTGTTGGGTTTGGCTTGCTGTTGTGGACTCCAAGATAGGAAGCGCACACTATCTTCCAGTTTCAGAGGCCATGTCTGATTTTTTTTTGGCTGGCAAAACTGCAATCGATCGAGGTTGATCGTGGCCGCGGCAGTAGCGTTTTGATAGTGGCAAAATGCTAAAGGCTGGCGTACTTTGTGATGTCGGTACAGGTAAAAGAAGCCCAGACCGTGTTGTTAAATTCCACCAAACAGGCGAGAAGTTGCATGCACCTTTTTGCAACTGGCGTCGAGTTTTATTTTGCGTGGTTCTATGGAGCCATCAACTTCGCTGCCTGCAATAATCAGCAGCCGTGATTGCCAACACCATTACCGGCGACGTTACCGTAGCCCAAATAGAACCAAATTTGCTTGTCCCCAATAACAGCATGGATCATGGCATAATTTTGGATTTTTGTTTTTAGGCTTTTCTAATCTGAATAAACTTCATTTTCACTGCTTGACCATTTTTTCGGACTGTTCGTTTTTTCAGACTGTTTCGCAGTCCCGGTCAGGTCTGAAAAATGAGTTAGCGACTGTAGTCATCTTTGCATGGCTTGTCCCTGAGCGTGTTTTGCCTTCAATTCTGCCAGGTGCTGACGGCAAGAAGGACAAGAAGGATGAAGTGACAGCGCCAGCCACAGGCGCAGCTGCAGCGGCCCCATCGGCTGGGTCCAAAAGTGAAGTGCCGGCGACCAAGGCCTGATAGTGGAGCATGAGCAGAAGCAGCAGCTCCTTCCGGAGTGGAGGCAGCTCGGGAAGAGCGGTGCCCGACTTGCACGTACTAGCACAGTATTTAACAACCCTCTGCCCAGGAAAACCCCCATCACTGCTAGTGTATGAGTAATGCCTGTAGCACTTTCTTAAGCTTTCCATCTTTTCTGGTGTCTTGTGTGCTTCTCTTTCCAGGACAGCGGGCAAAACTTTTTTCAACAGACAAGTGAGGCCAGCAGAAGTGCTCATTCCAACCTGCCCTTCTCCATTCTCCTCTCCCTGCTTTTCTTTATCACTGGGGATTCAAAATTGACAGCAGTGCTGTATTCGTCCTTCATAAGAGTCTGCTTGCTAACCAGCAGCACATTTTTGTTGTTGATACTGCTTTGCTTTTCACTTGTTTTCATTTTAGACACACCTTATCTTCATTTTTGCCTTTCATTTGTGGCAAGTACTGTTTAGGTGGAATTGAGTAAAGGAAAGAAATGAAATGGTACCTTTACTATGAAATGTTATTCAACATAAAAAAAAAAACATAGTGGCAGTTTTGAATTTGGCAGTGATGGATGGTGTGTAGGACAAGTTTGTGCTGGGCATGAATAAAGATTTGCCATTGTGGACAGCTTCTAATTGTGAATACATTGTGTACCTTGCTTTTTTTTAAAGCCCTATGATGAGGCTTGGCAGTTGATGCTCTTGGCCAGTTCACAAATCATGTGTGTCCTGTCCCCAGAACACATGGGCACTGGAACTATTTTGCTCCAAAAACTCTCTTGGGCCATACCGTATTTACTCGCGTAATGATCGCACTCGCATAATGATCGCACCTCCTAAATTTTGTCGTGTAAATTTGACTCCCCCCCGCGTAATGATCGCACCTGATCGACATGTTATGTGCCAAGTCTAGCTGAACGGGCCTATCATTGTTTTGTGATTTGAAAGCGGGCATCACTATGCTAATGCCGTAAGTTAACTGATTTGAATGAAAGCATTCCTTATTTAGATGGAAGAAACTGTTTTGACGTGCGGGACGTACTCACAACCTCCATAACTCACGCGAAGAAAAAAAAATCCGGTGGCTTATATCCGTCAGCCGCCATGTTTGTTTTGACATCCCGCACTGTTACAGCGGCGGCCGCCTGTTGGTCGACCTGTGTTCATCCCACAGCAATGTTATTTTTTTCCTGAGACCTCGTTTTTTGTGTGTGCTTTGTGATCGTCTGTTAAAGCGCCGTTTCACCATGGGCGATATGCGAGCTTTACTGCCGCGTTCAAGCTGAAGGCGCTAGACTACGCGCTAGAGCACGGCAACCGCGCTGCCAGCAGACATTTCGGCGTCGATAAAATCCGGATCCGATATTGGAAAAAACAGCGTGACATGCTCATGGTTACTAACAGCATGCGAGGGCTTTCCGCGGACCCAAATCTGGCAAGTTCCCTGACATTGAAAAGGCAGTCCTCGAATACGTGAAGGACATGTGCAAGGACGGTTATGCAGTGTCATTAGACATAATACAGACGCAGGCGTGCACAGTTTCCCGGAGGCTGTAAATAGCTACAAAGGACTTTCGTGCCAGTTCTGGCTGGACCACATGCTTCATGCGGCAGAATGGACTGTCGCTGGCATTTCCAGCGCGCTCGACAGAACGGAAGATAAGAAAAAGATGAACCTCTGTGGGACAGTGAAGACACTGCCGGTTGCGACGGAATCCTGCGGCGGCGACACTGACGCCAGTGATGCTTCGGAGTCTGAACGTTAGGGGGTCAGAGAGGTAAGAAATAAAAGGGCAGTGTGCCATGCATGTAGCTCCTGCGTAATGCGTGCATTTTATTACAAAGGTGAGCCTTAATTTACTTTTATTTTTGTTTATGTTCATGATAGCTACCATAACCCCCGAATGCAGAGATGTTACTTGACTCGTACTTGACTGGTTCTTGACTCAAGACAGTCTTGCCGGTCACTATAAATCGTGTTGAACTTGGGGATGACTTGAAGGCGACTTGGCTCCATTGAAGTCGGGACAAGTTTCAAGTCGGCTGCGGGGCTAGCTTGAAAGCGACTTCGTGCGCTATTCCAACAAGGCCACCTCTCGAATGGACTTCAACTTAACTTGAGCAAGTCGGCGCGAAGCAAGCAGCGGACTTCAAAGCGCCCAAGTCAGCCTTCGCGTTTCATAGATGCTCAGGCTGTCTTGCTTGGTCAAGTCAAGAACGAGCTTCAAAGCAGAAACACGCTGCTCGCCTGCTAACGAGGGTAATTATGAAGTTGTTCGCGTAAGGCACGCATTACACACAAAAAAAGACCATAAGTTTTAAAATAACTATAAAAACGAAGTGCCACAAGCATACTCTTGCCATTTTACGGCTAACGAGCGGCACGTGGTACCTGCCACCACAGCGATGTGTAGTGTTGCTTCTGTAAAGCGTTGGTGTCCCGCTGGTTTTAGTGGCCACCCAAATGCGGTGCGTTTCTCCATGGTTGCTTGTTTGGAGGCGAAACAAGCATCGCGTTGGGTTCTTTTGTTTTTTTTTTTCTCAATCGAACGCGACGGCATGTATTTGTGCTGACCTGGCTAGCGATTTTCACGGTATTTGCCTTTCTGTTCGCCTGTGTGCATGCCTGTAATGGGCTAGGTCGCAGTTTTTATGAAAAAAAAAAAAACAAGTTCTGGGAACACATCTGATTTGTATCCTTTTGTTGAGCTTGGTAAACAAGAGAAAAAGCGGGGGTCAGGACATTGCCCTCAGCAGAATTCTGTCTCGCGGGGTGCAGCAATGTATCGCTGCATGATGGTGATGCGGATAAAAAAACCCGTTATATAGGGGCACCACTATTTTATGTGTGTGTAATTTTATGTAGCGTTGTTCTACAAGCGATGCCTTTCTGAGCGAGAAACAGCGCCCTAGACGGGACGAAATGATAGACGAGGCACACTGGACACAGCGCCGAGTCAATTTTTTTTTTTTTTTTACCGAAAGAGACGGAAAATGTCGTCGTGTTATAGAAAAACAGAAATAGCCTTTGCGATTACGGAACACTTCGGCGTCGTCGACACCGGGGCTATTACGCACGTGTGTGTAGTCGACACAACCTGTAACGCAAGGGAACTCAGCCACTTCATAACAGTCCGCCGGCTGCGGAAAGCGCACCAGCACCGCGTACAGGTGCTTTGCGATGAGTAGCGTAACTTTTCCGACTGCACGGCACACTGTCGACTACGGAATGCGGACGAAATTTCCGGTGACTGGTTGGAATGTGCCAGCGCTGTAAAACCTGAGAGCCATCAGTAGCTGTAACACTGGATGCACGGGCTGTCTTCGGTTGTCCCCACTTTCACGGAGCGGCAACATCACGAGCAGCTGCCCCACGGCGTTCTTCATGAATCTGTACCTAGCGTGGAATTGTTGCTCGTCGTACAACTCCATCGGATTCCCTTGGTCACGTAAAGCGGTTCCAAGAATCTTCGGCAGGCAGTGCGCCTCAAAAAATGCTACGCTGACGAGGCAAGCAAACTCAAAAGCGGCCACCTTTCACGCGACGTCCATTCGTGAGGTGGCCATGTTCGAATAACGCGTGAAGTCGCTTTCAAGCTAGCCCCGCAGCTGACTTGAAACTTGTCCTGACTTCGACCGAGCCAAGTCGCCTTCAAGTCATCCGCAAGTTTGAGAACGATTTATGGCGACCGGCAAGACTGTCTTGAGTCAAGAACGAGTCAAGTACGAGTCAAGTAACATCTCTGCATTCGGGGGTAACCATCAAAATGTTACTATGCTCCTTGGGCCTCGATTCGAATGTTCCGAACACATTTTTCAGTCGCGGCGGGTGATACGAACTTCAGTACGGAAACCGTCGGACGAAGGCCTGCAGCGTACTTGAAGCTTCGGAAGTACGCGTGCGGCCGGCGCACGCACCGTCGTCTACAGTCCGTGTGATTGTCGTCACAACAACTGTGGACGAAACCACGGTCACTCTTGACACGATCATGTAAGGCGACGGCGTAACTGACAACCCCGAAAGTGTGCGCTCAGCCAGTCAAAGCAACGCTGCTTTCCGCAAACCCTGCGGACAAAACCGTGGTAGATGTGATCGTAGACGGCATAAAATGACTTAGTTTTGATGGCGCGTGCACCACCAAGTGCATGGGGATTGTAAAATGAACTACCGTTTGCCGCAACCGCCGTGCACAAAACCGCGGTCGCGGCGACGCGATAGTGATATAAGAGCTCCGAGGGCGCGCAGCGGTAGGTTAAAGGCAGTAAATACGTAAAAAATAAAAAAAAGTAGTTTAGCCGCAAGGGCGAAGGAATAAATGCGACAGCAACAACTTGGAATGTAATGCTGAGAACGGCAAGCAGATTGAAACGTGCAGAGCGCGCTGCTCACAAACAAATGATGCACGAAAATGATACTCGCAGGACGAGAACTAACAACGTTTACCGTTCGACAAGTAATGCGCTGTTTAAACAAAACCGATGCACGATACGTAATCACAGGTTTAGATGAGTACAAACTAACGGGCGTCCCAGTTATACCTCGCTGTGTATGAAAAGCGCGCTGTTTTCGCAAAAGGGGCCTGTGTAGAGACCAAAGTGACCTTTGTGGGTTTGGCAACGAACGCTTTCGTTTCAGTGAAAGCCGGAGGCACACGATTCCCCCACCAAAGGATAAGCGCGCACACAGGCATCCATCCATAGGGCAAAGTACACGTGAGAGTTCAGCACGTGTCGGTACATCGCGGCGAGCGCGGGCGGCTTTTTTTTTTTGGTGTTCATATTTATAGATGCGTATACATATACGGTGAAGGACGGCGGCGGTGGCAATGGCAAAAAAAAAAATATAGCCTGGACTGTTCATATTATTGCTATTGCAATAAAAACGAAAGAGGGGCCAGACACGTTTTGGCGTTCTTGTCAAAAGCGTCTTTGCTTGTCAAAAGCATCTGAGCAAAGCTTTGACCCGTGCTTTTGCGGCAGGCAGCTGCGCAGTCCTGTCCGTTCACGTGTGTTCCAGGAAGACACAGGCGAGTTGTTTTGACTGAAATATATTATGCTAGTTGTGTTGATCCTTTGAGACTCTCACCTTACCCCCGAATGCAGAGATGTTACTTGGCTCGCGACTTCAACTTAACTTGAGCAAGTCGGCGCGAAGCAAGCAGCGGACTTCAAAACGCCCAAGTCAGCCTTCGCGTTTCATAGATGCTCAGGTTGTCTTGCTTGGTCGAGTCAAGAACGAGCTTCAAAGCAGAAACACCTTGCACGCCTGCTAACGGTGGTAATAGTGAAGTTCGCGTAAGGCACGTATTACATTAAAAAAAACATACGTTTTAAAATAACTATAAAAACGAAAGGCTACAAGCATATTCTTGCCATTTTACGGCTAACGAGTGGCACGTGGTGCCAAGGAGGCTACATAAAACTTGCTGGAGTGGAAGCCGCCTATGCGCCGCTACGGGAGAGAGTGAAGCCGCGCCGAGCGCTGCAAATTTATGCTTCATAGCGCTGCGGGTGAAGTGACTCGTGTGTTTACAAAGCAACGAAAACAAGTAATTCTGGTTGTAAATGTTTATTGGGACTTGTACGCAGCCAAGTGGCATGTAGAGAACTCAAAGTGCATATGCGTCAAATAGCGATGCCTAAAGCAAACACATCATCGAAAACATAGGTGCACTACTGGTGGTTGAAAATTATTGCCCTTGTCAACAGTGGTCCCACTTTACTTTTGACCGATTCTTGGTTTTTTTTCCTTCGTCAATTGTTGTATCCTCATTTTTACGTATTGTTCGGCGATTTGCCTGCACAAACTGTAAACCTGATTATCAAGCGTATCAAAGTCTAGGACGTGCTGCTCTAGTTTATGGGACCAGTTTTTCTCGGAGGAAGCTCGCAGAACTTTCAGGATGAGGTGTTTTCCTCTTGACTTCACCGTTGTGATGGAATCACATTCAGCCTGTAGCCACCTCAGTCCTCGACTTCTTTACAGAGGCTAATGACATCTCGCGACGGTGAAACAAGACCACTTCGCCTCTTACATTTAATTAAAGGTGTCAGATCATCTGAGTGCATGGCTGCTATGCACTCCTCACAGGTAGTTGCAGTTCGACCTTTCGAACAATGAAGCCTTCTATGTATGGCACCACGGAACCGACAAAAGCAGAAAAGCTTTCGGGCTAGTCAATGCGATGCGTATTGTCGTGGTCATCGAGCTGCAGGACTGGGGCCTTGCGCATGTCAGTGAGATTGCTTCTTGGATCTACCATGGCTGCAGGAGTCATTGCATTTAATTCGGAGAGAACATCTTGGGAGCAGTGTCCAGAACTTGAAGACATGACTTCCGTCTGAACCAATAGACGCTTGTATGCAGCCATAAACTTTGAAGCTGTTGGGTTGTTGTTATGGCAGCCTCATCCACGTATTGATTCAAAGAAGTTTTCGGCATAGCCTTGACTGAGTTTGTGTGTCAGTAAGTATTTCGATCAGCTGACCCTGGCTGACAAGTCTGTGAAACATTCTTTCCGTGCTTGCAATGCGTATCCAAAAACCAATGAATCCGGTTTTTTTTCAGTCCTTCTGTCACTGCCGGATCTCTCAGCCCGTTTATGTACGCTCGAGTCTCCGCAAAAAACGACTTCCAGAATGCTTCGTTTCCCTGCCGAAGGGGCGCTTTGTACGACCTTGCCAGCGGGTTCCTGGAGTTTAAGATGTCAAACAAGCGATCAAAAGTTCTAATAAACGTAGATATTGTGCTGGCACCTTGAATTGCAGCAGCTGTAGCTTTTGTTCGCAGGAGTCCAAAGCGTCGGCAACTGAGGCACTCGATCAGTTGTACAACATATCATCACTTCATTTTCTTGCTTTTCCCATTGGACGTGGACTTTCGTAAGTTTGTTTCCGAGCCACAACCCTTCTTCACGTTGAAGTGCCTTCAATGCCACTTCATAACCCCATTTCACATGCTTCCCTTCAATGTCAAAGAGGTGGTCGAAGCACTCTGGCGCGAAGTGCGCAGAGCGAAGTGATCTCAGTCTTTCGCATTCTACTTCTCACGGTGAATGGCCCACTCCCAGAGGCTCCACGTTACGGGATCTTTATGAAACCTGTAAAACAAATCCGGACTGTTATGTTTTGCACGCTTAGATCGCGTCAGCTATGGCTCCCTTTAGTAACGAGCGCGGAATGGCTATGTTGAAGACGTTTTCGTGTACGTACAGATGGAATGTGAGGCCACAACCTTTTTTCAACCTGTTGGCACATCCGTAAACGACGCAAGAGGCAACCATTGTAAACCATTTGTCTTTAGATGCCGACAAGGTGAAACAAGAACGGAAGAAATCAGCAGCTCGCGATGGCGCTGAGCACGCTTTTTGCCTTTAAACCCCACATATATATCAATCAACGCTTTTTGCCACTGGCAAGATGGCGGCGGCTGGCTTCACTCGCACTATGGTGGCTATGGTGGCCACCCTACTCGCACAGCGCCCCTTCTACTCCAGCAAGTTTTATGTATCCTCCTTGCGTCAGCCACCCTACTTGCGTGGTGCCTGCCGCCCTCCGTGCTGCCGCCCCAGTGACGCGCAGTGTTGCTTCTGTAGAGCGTTCGTTGCCCGCTGCTTTTAGTGGCCACCCAAATGCGGTGCCGTTTCTCCACAGATGCTTGTTTGGAGGCGAAGCAAGCATTGCGTTGGGTTCTTTCGTCGTTTTTTTTTTCAGTCGAACGCCACGGCATGTATTTGTGCTGACCTGGCTCACGAGGTGACGCGATTTTCACGGTAGTTGCCTTTCTGTTCGCCTGTGTGCATGCCTGTAGTGGGCTAGGTCGCAGTTACTATATGAAAAAAAGAACAAGCTTTGGGAACAAATGTGATTCGTATCCTTTTGTCAAGCTTGGTAAACAAGAGAAAAAGCGGGGGTCAGGACATTGCCCTCAGCAGAATTCTGTCTCGCGGGGTGCAGCAGTGTCTCGCTGCATGTTGGTGAAGCGCATAAAAAACCCCGTGATAGGGGCACCTCTTTTTTATGTGTGTGGAATTCTACGTAGCGTTGTGCTACAAGCGATGCTATCTGAGCGAGAAACAGTGCCCTAGGCGGGACGAAAGGATAGACGGGGCACACAGACAGACCACCGAGTCAATTTTGTGCCGAAAGAGGCGGAAATTGTGGTCGTGTTTAAGAAAAACAGAAATGGCCTTTGCGCTTACGGAACACTTCGGCGTCGTTTCCACCGAAGCAATTAATATGCACGTGTGTCACAGAACGAGCGCTAAAAACGGGCGCGCCGCCAAATTCTTGCGATAACGCGGCGGAGAGACGCGGCGAGGTCAACGAAAAAAAAAAGAAAAGAGAAAACAAGCATCCAAGGCTCCCCGGGCGCGCGACGCTTCTCCTCTCGGAAGCGTGGCTTCTCCGATGAACCTCCTCACCCCACATCAGCGGCCGGGCAAGCGCTAGAAATTTCCAGAAGGAAAGGGGCGTGTATGCCGGATTGAGTCATCTGTCGGGGACGGCCCCCGTACCGTCTCGCGCCTCTCCCCAGCCTTCGCTGCGTATCGCGTCGACGAAATGACGAGAACTTTCTGGAATGTCGCGCGGAAGGTATTTAACCGAGCAGCCGAGACGAGAGATCAGGAGGAGACGGAAGTGAGCGCCAGAGCGCGTAGGGATTCCGCCGTGTAGTCGGCGAAGGTTTTGGTCCGTAGGGACGAAGCCGGAGATGAAGAGGATTTCCACCTGAGGGGTGAAGGCTCGAGCTACAGGCAAGAGCGTGTGTTTACCGCTATCGAGCGAAGACGCGTGGCAACAGCTGCGTGTGTGTAGCCGACGTGTTTCCGGTGAAGAAGTTCGAAGCTTGGAGAGTGGCCATTTGAAGACGCGAGGTTTCTTGGAAGAGAAACTTCAGGGGGCAGCGGAACGACAACAACGCTGGACTTTGAGTGAGTGATTCTCGGAAGAGTATCATTCAGACTTTTGTTCCAAGGACTTTGGACTGAATAGGTTTTCTATCTCTTTAGTCTTTAAGTGTCTTGGTTGTTCGATGCATGTGACTGCATTGTAGTGTGTATTGTTGTCTGTGTCCGTTGTTTCGAGTGTGGCTGATTGTACTGTGTAGTACGTCGTTTGATTGGTGACATATTGTCCTCAGCTATTGTGGAGTGAGCATATTCGTGTATTGTTTTTCTGATCTGCCATTATTGAGAATATAATTTTGCTTGTTTATCAACTCTCGGCTCTGACTTGTTCTTTGGGCCACAACCGGCGTCTGCTGGCGCGCCAATAAGGACCACTTCTAAAATTGTCCACGCTTTCGTGGTGCGGTTCGGGGGGCCGATACTTCGGCTCTTGGAATTAGCCCGGCGATCGCCTCCCTAATAAACGGGACCGGTGTGACAATTAATCTGGCGTCCGCGAAACAGGACCTTTTGGTGCACAGTGTGTGCAAAGTAGTGAGAAAGAGCCTCGAGTTGTTGATAGTGCTATCGGAACGATTTTGTGTGTTGTTCAGTGTTCTCGTTAACAAGTGCAGGGGAGTGTTCCGATAGACTGATTTAGGCAGATACTTTTTACACGCGGCAAGGCTTTATTTGTGAGACACCATGGATCTCGAAAAGTTAGTTGCTCTTGGTGAAAAGATGGGTCTTTCTGACGCCGAACTACGGAAGTGGGTCACCCAGAAGGAAAAAGAAGAAAAAGAGAGAGCCAAAGAAGAAAAAGCAGCCGAGCTGGAAAAAGAAAGGTTGGCGGTCGAAAGAGCTAAAGCGGAAAAAGAAGCTGAGTTGGAGAGAGAGAGGTTGACAGCTGAAAGGGCGAGAGAAGAAAGGGAAGCAAAGGAGCGACAGCTGAAGGAAGAAAGAGAGGCAAAGGAGCGACAGCTGAAAGAAGAAAGAGAGGAAAGGGAACGGCAGCGGCAGCACGAGATGGAACTCGAGCGGCTCCGTTTGCAACAACGAAGTGAAACTCCGGTCCAAGCTAGAGTTGAAAGCAGCGAACGGGAAGAGCATGGCTTCCGCTTGAACCCAAGCAAGCTGCTCGTAGCGTTTGATGAGAGGAAGGACGACCATTGACGCGTACCTTCACAGATTTGAGACGATTGCAAGGAGCCAGAATTGGCCGGAACATCAATGGGCAACTGCTTTGAGTACTTGCTTGAGTGGTGAAGCGCTCATTGTGTACGGTAGGCTGACGCCGACCGATGCAGCCAACTATGCAAAGGTGAAAGCTGCTTTGCTGAAGCGATTTAGATTTACTGTAGAAGGATTCCGGGACAGATTTCGGACAGGAAAGCCAGCTGATGGTGAGACAGCTACGCAGTATGCCGCCCGACTTAGCCATTATTTCGACAGGTGGATTGAACTTTCAGGGACAGCGCAGGAGTACGATGAACTTCGAGAGCTCCTAATTAGAGAACAATTTCTTACTAGTTGCCACCCAAGCCTGTCGCTGTACTTGAAAGAGAGGAAGGCTGAGTCACTTGAAGGAATGCTCGAATTGGCTGATCAATTCTTGGAAGCGCAAGGTGGAACTAATTTGGCCAAGGTCAAGAAGGATTGTCCCGAGGAGTCGAAGAAATTGGCTCCCGAAGAAAAGAAGCGTGCACCGGAGAGTGTTCCGAGATGTTTCCTGTGTAACCGAGTGGGTCATCGCGCGAGCCACTGTCGTATCAACTTTACGGGCCCTACGGTATTAAAATGTTTCAAGTGTGGTCAGACTGGGCACAAAGCAGACGCATGTCGAAACGGAGCGAGTCAAACTCACCAGGTATCCTGTGTGCTAGCAGCACCGAAATCCGATGATAATGCCGTCACCGACGGATTCGTAGAGTTGAAAAATGGGGAGAAAATTCTTATTGTGGGTGCTGTAATGTCAAAACAGCCAACCGGTGTCACGAAGGGAATGCCAGCGCTGCCTGGAAAAGTTGCGGGCAAAAAGGTTACGGTGTTAAGAGATACCGGCAGTTCCACTGTTATCGTGCGGAGAAATTTGGTACGGGAAAGTGAGTTAACAGGCAAAACGAAACCGGTTTGCCTAATTGACCGTACAGTTCGGAATGCTTCCCGAACCAGAGATTGAGGTGGAAACCACGTACTTCAGCGGGAAGGTTACCGCTCTATGTATGACGACCCCCCTTTACGACCTTGTCATCGGAAACATCGACGGGGCGCGAGGACCGAATGATCCGGAATGTTTGGGAGAAGACCCTAAGATAGAGCCCTCGCCAACCCAGCGACTGCGAGATACAGTGGAGGAGCATCCCGTGACGGATCACACTAGAGCCCAAGGTGAAGCCGCGGCGCAAGAGACAGCGAAGGAGAAGACGATCGTGTCGAATAAGTTCACGTGCTGCGCAGCTGGACGTACGTCGGCACGACCCCAGCCGACCGAAAGTGTAAAAATGACGGAGTCGGCCAGCCAGGCCCAATGCCGTGACATGAACAAGCTGGTAAATAAACCGACAGGACCCGTTGAATGTTATGACCCGTTAACGGTGTCGGAAGAGACAACGATGGCTGAGACGACGCCTCAGATATCGTCGTTGGAAAGGGCTCGCCGAAAAAGAATGTGGAAACACAAGAAGAGATCGAGCGAGCACCACAAGAAAGGGCGCGAGCGCTGCTCGAAATACACAGGATAGGTGCTGAGGTAGAATCGGATTGTGTTTGGCAGGGCTGAGTGCCATATGTTGTGTTAATGTTGTGTTATCCTGTGTCACAAGTGTCGAAGTGTCTGTGCTGAGATGTGATGTATAGTGTTGTATAATTGTTGTAATGAGAAAACTTTGTACATTTGTATTATTGGGAATGTGTGGTGGAGTGTTGTACTCATGTGCTTGTGTTTGTGTTTTCACGTGTTGTGTAATTGAATTACAATGTACAATTGTATTAGGTGATCTATTGTGAATGTGAAGTGTCATGAGCGACGGTTGGTGTTACAGTCTGTGAGAGTGTGTGGTGACTGTTCGCGCTCGTCTGTGGGGTTTTGAATATTATGAGATAATATTCTTAAAGTGGGGGGCAGTGTCACAGAACGAGCGCTAAAAACGGGCGCGCCGCCAAATTCTTGCGACAACGCGGCGGAGAGACGCGGCGAGGTCAACGAAAAAAAAGAAAAGAGAAAACAAGCATCCAAGGCTCCCCGGGCGCGCGACGCTTCTCCTCTCGGAAGCGTGGCTTCGCCGATGAACCTCCTCACCCCACAGCAGTGGCCGGGCAAGCGCTAGAAATTTCCAGAAGGAAAGGGGCGTGTATGCCGGATTGAGTCATCTGTCGGGGACGGCCCCCGTACCGTCTCGCGCCTCTCCCCAGCCTTCGCTGCGTATCGCGTCGACGAAATGACGAGAACTTTCTGGAATGTCGCGCGGAAGGTATTTAACCGAGCAGCCGAGACGAGAGATCAGGAGGAGACGAAAGTGAGCGCCAGAGCGCGTAGGGATTCCGCCGTGTAGTCTGCGAAGGTTTTGGTCCGTAGGGACGAAGCCGGAGATGAAGAGGATTTCCACCTGAGGGGTGAAGGCTCGAGCTACAGGCAAGAGCGTGTGTTTACCGCTATCGAGCGAAGACGCGTGGCAACAGCTGCGTGTGTGTAGCCGACGTGTTTCCGGCGAAGAAGTTCGAAGCTTGGAGAGTGGCCATTTGAAGACGCGAGGTTTCTTGGAAGAGAAACTTCAGGGGGCAGCGGAACGACAACAACGCTGGACTTTGAGTGAGTGATTCTCGGAAGAGTATCATTCAGACTTTTGTTCCAAGGACTTTGGACTCAATAGGTTTTCTATCTCTTTAGTCTTTAAGTGTCTTGGTTGTTCGATGCATGTGACTGCATTGTAGTGTGTATTGTTGTCTGTGTCCGTTGTTTCGAGTGTGGCTGATTGTACTGTGTATTACGTCGTTTGATTGGTGACATATTGTCCTCAGCTATTGTGGAGTGAGCATATTCGTATATTGTTTTTCTGATCTGCCATTATTGAGAATATAATTTTGCTTGTTTATCAACTCTCGGCTCTGACTTGTTCTTTGGGCCACAACCGGCGTCTGCTGGCGCGCCAATAAGGACCACTTCTAAAATTGTCCACGCTTTCGTGGTGCGGTTCGGGGGGCCGATACTTCGGCTCTTGGAATTAGCCCGGCGATCGCCTCCCTAATAACGGGACATGTGAGACAACGTGTGTGTAGTCGACACAGCCTGTAACACCAGGGAACTCAGCCACTTCATAAAAGTCCCGCATAACTATAGAAAGTGCTGCCGGCTGCGGAAAGCGCACCAGCATTGCGTACAGGTGCTTTGCGATGAGTAGCGTAACTTTTCCTACTGCATGGCAAACTGTCGACTACGGAATGATGACGAGATTCCCGGTGACTGTTTGGAATGTGCCAGCGCCGTAAAACCCGAGAGCCATCAGTAGCTGTAACACTGGGGGCACAGGCTGTCCTCGATTGTCCCCATCACTTTCACGGAGCGGCAACATACCCAGTAGCTGCCGCATGGCGTTCTTCGTGAATCTGTATCGAGCGTGGAATTGTTCCTCGTCATACAACTCCAACGGATTTCCTCGGTCACGTAAAGCGGGTCCAAGATTCTTCGGCAGGCAGTGCGCCTCGGAAAATGCTACGCTTATGGCGAGGCAAGCAAACTCAAAAGCGGCCACCCTCTGCGCGACGTCCATTCGAGAGGTGGCCATGTTGGAATAACGCACGAAGTCGCTTTCAAGCTAGCCCCGCAGCTGACTTGAAACTTGTCCTGACTTCGATGGAGCCAAGTCAGCCTTGAAGTCATCCGCAAGTTCGAGAACGATTTATAGTGACCGGCAAGACTGTCTTGAGTCAAGAACGAGTCAAGTACGAGTCAAGTAACATCTCTGCATTCGGGGGTCAGGCTGTCTTGCTTGGTCAAGAACGACCTTCAATGCAGAAGCACGTTGTTCGCCTGTTATCGAGGTTAATAATGAAGTTGTGTGTAAGGCATGCGTCAAAGCGAAAAAGTTCGTATATTTCAAAATACTTCTCTGCTCAAAGTGCTAAAAGCACTTTTTTTCTTTTACTGCTACTGAGTCGACGCATAAAACGGCACGGACTACATCGATACCAAGTATTTCACTGTGGGTGAGCTTTTTGACTCTTTTTCGCGGCTCTTCTGGTTGCCCATCTGCTCAGCTGAGCGCGCTAGGCTGAGGCTACGGCGGAGCGGCCGCCGGCCCTTCTCAGGGTGTTTCAGCACTCTACGCTCAGAATGTCTATGCAAGTCTCTGTCGATGGGGAGAATATCACTCCCAATGATCTTAAATATTCTGGATGGTCTGTGGCTACCACTAAACGTAAACTTCGTGGGACGCATACCCCCAGGACCGAGACGCAAGCAAGCGTCTCCATGCACGGCGACGTGTGGTCGCCTCAACGCTCCCGGGCTGCGGTGAAGAAGCGTCTTATCGCTGCTTCTAGACTTCCTTACCTTCCAAGAGATCACCATCGAGTCATCGTGTGACCTTGAAGTGGCCTGGACATGAGAACTGTGAGTAAAATTAAGTTCGCGGAGGCACTCGCAGTGGCTGCAGCGCTCGGTGAGGAAGAAGTCACGGAAGACGTGTTATGCCCGAATATGATGCAGAACATTGCAGCTATAAGCACTCCAGCGGAGAGGAACGCCAGAGCGTATTCCAAGATCACCGCCATTACTCTCAGTACCGCCAGTTTTGATGTTAGTGCCTACCGAGCTGCCCCTGATGACACCTGCAAAGGTATCATCAGGGGTGTTGACGCGGACATCGGTCAAGAACAACTTTATTCACTTATTGTACACTCAAGGAACCCGAATGCACTCCAAGTGAAAAGACTCAAGAATTCCACCACTGTGATCATCCTCTTTGACGGATTTAAGCCTAGTTCACACTGAAAGATTCGCTTTCTACAGTGACCGAAATTCCCTTGCCGCCAAAACGCAGCGTCGTTCGCACTGGACGCGCCCCGCGCCGCCGAATATGCCATCTACTACGGGGCGAACGCGGGATGGATGCGCTGTCACCCGGTTGTTGTCGCGGCTCGCAAACGCTACTACGCTATCCGGTGGTGTATACTTCGACGATTCTCGTACGCAAGAAGCAAGAAAAGACAGTACTGCTTACTTTGCTGGCAAGTGGCTGTCTTGTAATGCACGAAGAGCAGAAAAACCACCGACGCCAGCGGCGTTGGTGGGTTCGTTTTGCTCTGCAAGACCGCAACAAGCTCGGTCACGCCAACAGCACCTCTTCCACGAAATACGGTCACCTCTTCCACGAAATACAGACGCGAAGTAGGCACATAGTAGGTTAAACTCCCGTTGGTTTCAACCTTCAGTTACGTGCACTGCGGCAAAACAAGTGAGTAGGGCTTGGCCGCCATTTTTCAAAATTCCTTGACTAGCGCTCCTATTGGTCCACAATGACCGATTCGGCGGCAGACGCCGCAAAAATCGGTCCGAGAGCGATAGGCGCGGAGAGGGCCCTTTCGGCGGATCTCGCCGCCGCCGAATCGGATTCGGAGCACTTTCGGCGGCCGGAATGCTCAGTGTGAACGCGGCCTAAAAGTGCCAAATTACGTCATATGTGGAAATATTTTGGTTCGCTGCACCCTGTATCGTCGACAGACGGATGTCTGTTATGCCTGTGGAAATCTAGGTCATCGAGCCAATGTTTGTCCCCATCCAGGGGAGGCGGTCTGTAGAAGGTGTGGTATGTGATCTCCTTCGGAAGATCACGCCTGCACTCCAGAATGCAAGTTGTATGGGGGTTCACATCTCACGGCAGACAAGACGTATAAGCATCGTTTTCAAGTGCCCTACATAGTCCGTCGACGAAGACGAGAGCGACGGATGCAATATACGATGGAATTTGCGGAACAAGACGCCGACGACATGAACTTCACAGATGGTGGAAAAGACTTGCTATCGCTACCAGCCGCTGCAGGCGGCCGCGCTACGCCCGAGCAGCAGCTGGCGCCCGCGTGACGTCAGCCAACAGCTACAACCACCGCGAGGGCGATCCTGTTCCAGAGGCAGAGCAAGGGGCCGTCCGAGATCCAGAGGACATTCTAGATCCAAGGGCCGTTCTAACTCACGGGTGCCTACCATCCCGCAATGGTGTGCAGCAAAGAAATCAGCACCAGACCTGGGCATCCAAGATCAAGGGCTCCCAACCACAGGTAAAGGGGGGTACCAATCCAGAGCAACACTCAGATATATATGCGCAGATGCGAAGGGAAAATGCTAATCTCAGGGCCATTGTCGAGCAACTCAGGGCTGAAATAGCCGACTTAAGGAGATCACAGCAGGTTTCGTCTCCGTCTCCCTCAAACACAGTTCCCTGTACGGCCACAGTTCCCTGTACAGAGGCCACATCGGATGCGAGTCACGATGAGGTACCCATGGACGTCCATCCAGGGGCAAAACCAACAAAAAGGAGAGCGCTAGCACAACCGGCCAATAACGAGGACAGAGATTTCAAAACTGAGGTCAAGGATACCTTGAATGATATCAAAAATGCTCTCAGGGCGGTGGTCGAGTCGATTGCAGTATTGGACAGCAGAGTCACAAAGATCGAGGCTGACCAAGTTAAAGCTTTACAATCTGCCGAGGCTACTCCGGCCCAAGTAATACCTAAGGTCAGGATCGTGCAGAAGGTGGCAACCCGCAGCGTCTCTCAGGAGAGAGCTCTTGAAGGTCCCAACAATGGCGGGACACCTTAACAATTTCGTAATTTGGCAGTGGAACTGCTGGGGCTTCCAATCAAAGAAGGCAGCTCTCCAGCAGTATATTAAATCCCAGCCAATTCGACTACATGTTATTATGCTACAGGAGACGCTTACGGAAACAATGAGCCTGCCAGGCTACACCCATCACATCACGAAACCTCCAGATGGCCGCGGTATCTGCACGTTTGTGTCCAAGAAGTACACTTACATTGAGCACAATTTGTACATGGCAAATAGCAAAATTGAACACTCTCTTTTAGAAATTATACCTAGCAGCAACCTTAAAAAGAGCCATTGAAGACTGGAATTCACTGCATTCCGACTGCGTGCACGCTCCGACTTCTTCTAGTTTCGACCTCTGTGTTAGGAACCTTATGTAACCCTCTCCTGTAGGATGGTGAAAAACTGTCTGCAGTATTCCTTAAATAAATAAATAAATAAAAATAGCATTTTCATACTCCACATATATAGCTCTCCAAAAGGCAGGTATCATCGCTTCACCTCATTGTTATCGAAAGCCGTTACGATCGCTAGGAAAGTGGACGCACCCATAGTTATAGCGAGAGATTTCAACGCACCCCATCAAGCTTGGGGCTACCCTCGCTCCACTCTCAAGAGAGCCGAGCTCTGGCAAGCGGTATCGGATCTGAATCTTACTTTGGTCACTGACCCCACGTTTCCTAACCGCACTGGAAATTCTTGCTCTAGGGATACTACCCCGGACCTCACCTTTGTCGCAACCACGGGGGAGGTATCATGGTTAAACGTGGGAGAAAACTTGGGGAGTGACCATTGTGTTCTGAGTACGACATTACACATTCAAGCAAAGCCCCCTAAAGCTTTCAAATTCACAGAATGGGACCTCTTCCGTAAGATCAGACCGGAGAGCGCAGAGATTAATGACTCACCGAATTTCGACAAGTGGCTGTCTCAGCTGGTCGAAGACGTCAAGTCGGCCACCAAAACGATAGAGACTGATCTTCCGGTCAATAAAATGGATAGCAGGCTTGCTCATCTTCTTGAGGCTAAAAAAGCTCTCCTAGCCAGGTGGAAAGCACACCGTATGAATCGAAGACTGCGAAAACGCATCGCAAGTCTTAACCAGGAAATAACGACTTACTGTCAGACGCTGGAAAAACAGCACTGGGACCATATTTGCAACAAGGTCATATGAAAGTTGGGGGAAAATGGAACCTCCTCAAACACCTGCGGCAGGATACCAAATCTAAATCCAACCAGATGCGCTTGGTAGACCGAATACTGCACGCAAAAAGGAAGGTTGAATTGGACATGGAAATAACGAAGTGTCTGGCAAAGAGATACCTCCCTTTGGACGCAACCCGGCCTCCTTCTGGCTACGCGCAATACATGGGATCACCAGCCTTCGAATTGGACAAGCCCTTCCAGGAAGCAGAGGTCCGGGCCATCTTAAACAATCGTAATGGGAACTCCAGCCCGGGCCCGGATGGCATTACAAACAAGACACTATGCAATTTAGACGATGACTCTGTCACCTACCTCACCAAAGAAATCAATCGTATTTGGGAGACGGGGACTTTCTTTGAGTAATGGAAAAGAGCGTCGGTTTTTCTCATACCTAAACCTGGCCGGAGTCCCAGTTTTAGCAACTTACGACCCATTTCACCGACGTCCTATATAGGCAAGGTCGCCGAGCATGTCATCAACGATTGAATATCAAAGCACATAGAGAAGACTAACCTGTTCTCGTACAACATGGTGGGTTTTCAGCCACACCTATCTACTCAGGACGTCATGAAAATGGTGAAGCATCACATCATAGATCAGGAGACAAAAGATGCTAGAGCTATTCTCGGTCTGGATCTTGAAAAGGCCTTTGACAATGTCTCGCACTCCCACATACTTGCCTCCATCTCTTCTCTTAACTTAGGAGCCAACTCTCACAAGTTCACCAGCTCGTTCCTCAGGAACAGAAAAGCCACTATACAGCTTGGGGATCCCAAGTCTGAGCCCTGCGATCTCGGTTCCTTCTGCACCCCGCAGGGCTCAGTCGTCTCTCCACTGCTTTTTAACATTGCAATGTGCGGCCTTGCTGCAAAGGCCTCAAACCAAAAAGGCATCAAGTTCGCCATCTACGCGGACGACATCACCATATGGAGTGTCGGTGGCTCGGAGGGTTCTGTGGAGAGCTCTCTTCAAGAGGCCGTAGACTGTGTTGAAGTGTACATAAATGAAATGGGCCTCAAGCTCTCGCCAGCAAAGTCCAAACTTCTCTTATATTGACCCACGAGACGGGGACCCAAACCCAAAAACTGGCAACCACTGGCCGACATCGACATTAGGCTGCACACGGCATCGGGGCAGCGTATTCCAATGCTGGACTTCATACGCGTTCTGGGCATGATTATCGAGGCTAATGGACAGAACGGCCGCACGATCGACCGTTTCATTTCCAAGGCGAAGGGGTCATCCGACTAATCTCACGCATTTCTGACAGTCGGGGTGGTCTTCGAGAGCACAACCTCCTCAGACTATTCCATGCATTCTTGATGAGCCACATAAGCTATGCCGCATCTATGCACAGGTGGCAATTCGCCAAAAGAATTAAATTGAACATCGATCCCCATAAGGAAAAACATCAAGAAAGTTCTTGGCATTCCTAAGCGCATAAGCACTGAGAACCTTATCAAACTTGGAGTCCACAACACGCTTGAAGAAGTTATCGAGGCTCAACAAACGGCACAGGTTGCATGGCTTTCGATAACACCAACGGGGAGAAAGATTCTGGTTGACACTGGAGTCAACCCCCTGACGCTCGAAGTGCAAAATACGCCACTCGATGATTATATACGCTCTCGCATCAAAGTGTGCTCCCTTCCACGAAATATGCATCCACAGTACAACGCGGGCAGGCGTGTCGCTCGAGCCTCCTCTTTTTAGCTCAAGCTCACAAACACTCGTCTGTTTCATGCTTTGTTGATGCCGCCCAGTATGGCGTTTCCGCTCGCTTTGCGGTAGTATCCGTAGATACTAAGAGTCAGATTTTATCCTCGGCGTCGGTTCGAACTACTTCTTCTTACAAAGCAGAACAGATGGCCACTGCAGCACTCCTTGATCCACAAAGGACTGATATTTATACCGACTCTAAATCCGCTGCTAGGGCCTTCGCTTCTGGTTCCGTGTGCAAGAAAGTTTTGAGAACTCTCGCTCACAAGGAACTCACCTACCACACAATTATTTGGTTCCCTGCTAACCTTGGCTTGAGGGTCGGATGCCTTCCCAATGTCAACGAGCTAGCCCACTCCAAGGCGCGAGGCTTCACTTACCACGCCGGGACTTGTGCTTCTCAGACAGAGGAGTCAGCCCCCAGCCTTCATTTTAGGGACATTTTGACTACCTTCAACGAGATCACGAAGCATTATCAATTAGGCCGTAGGTCCTTTTTATTGCCACACGAAAAGTTGTCTAGGCCACAGGCAATTTCTCTTCGCATGCTTCAGACGGGAACATACCCTAGTCTCGTAACCTATAGCCATTACTCCGATATTTCAGAACTTTGTCCGGACTGCCAGAATCACAGTGATTTTAACCACTCAGGAGGTGCCCCTCTTTACAAAGAAAAACTGAAGAATTTTCTGAGAACTTCTTTCATTTAATGCTCACGAGGCCGGTTCTCATACAACAACGTCCAGAAGGCCCATGATGCGGCAGTGAGGCTGGGCCTCCCCATCCCAACGTCGGAGCGGCCCACGATCCTACCCCTTTAAAACGGGGGTGGACTCCTTCAGTACCCCAATAAAAGTTTTTCATACATCCATTCAAAACTGCTACCGAATGCCACATGACGCCCACGTGATGCCCGCCGCGCCGCAACGCGCAGTGTTGCTTGTGGAAAGCGTCCTTTTTCACCTGGTTTCAGTGGTCGCCCAAAGGGAGCGCGTTTCTCCAGCTGTTCATAATTCATCGTATTTTACTGTCGAACGCAGCGGGGTGTATATGCCCATCTCTGGGTCGCAACTGTTAACAAAGCATAGTGATTTCTCGTCATCCTCGCGTTTCCATTCGCCTGTGGACATGCCTATGGCGGGCTACGTTGTATTTATACCTGAATAAAAAAAGCAACGAGTACTAGAAACGCATTGTACAAAGTCCCTGTGCACACCCATGTGGGTGTCCTAACATGAAAAAAGCTAAATAAAATCGGACATGCTAATGGTTTGTCTAAGTTCATTGGGAAGAGAAAAAGTGCGGATGAAGATCGCGGGCTTCTGCGGCACTTTTTTTTCTAGAAGGGAGGAGTCGTAATAGTAATATTTATCTACTTTTATTTGGTGTCTGCATCGTCATTAGCAGGATTTACAGCTGAGAGCGTATGTGCTATAAATCCAGGGTTTGGTATTATGAGGAATGCCATATGAGAGTGCCCCGGAAATTTTGACCACCTGGTGTTCTTTATCGTGCATAGATAAAGGACAATATAAGGCCATGATCATTTTGTCTCTACTAAATGCGACGACCACCGGGGTGGACAGGGGGGATACAAATTTGTTTTGCGTGTTAGTGAGGGCCAGGGGGGAGGGGTACGATCGCGGTCAGCCTCAGGATGTCTGCTGGAAGCTTTGTCAAGAACAATGAAAAGGGCACAGGCCTGCTAGGTGAACGAAGGGTTCATTCACCCTTTTGTATTGCATAGCTACGAGGAAATCCAAAGAAACCCTTCGTGTTTCTACCAAAAAAACTCGTTCCATAGTCAGTGGAGAAACACCGAGTATGAGCAGCTTTTTTTGATAATTTTTTGTAGCTTTGTGCTGCAGATGTCTGGCATTTTTTTTCAACCCCACACGGCTGCACCAAACGAAACAAAAATTCCTGATATGTCTACTAGGAAATGACTTTTGGAGAAAGCAAGTCTCACCGCCGCAGCGCGTCACTTTTCTGAGCGAAATCGTCGAGCCAAGGAGGAAAGACTATCCGCTCCGAGATGTCGCAGCAAAGTATGCTATCGTCCCAAGAGACACCTCAACGCAGGGTGGCACCACGCTTCACCGAAGACGAAAAGACGGTGCTTTCTCTCTCGTGAGAGAGTTCAAGCACATCATTGAGTGCAAGAAAACTGACGCAGCGTCGACAGCGAAAAAAAAATGAAACATGGAAAGAAATTGCCAAGCGCGGCAATTACAATCATGGAATCACCCGGCACGACCACCTGCAGCTCAAGAAGTGCTGGAATAACCTCAAGCAAAAATAGAAAGAGGAAACTGCCTGTGAAAAGAGAGAGAGCCACAAAACTGGTAAGCTGAACGTGTTATGCATGACTGGCTCACTTTTGATCTGCCACATGTTTTGTAGTCGGTAGAAATGCGAGTGATGAAAGCAAATGGTCATGACCATTAGATTTTGCAGAGCATGGCGAAAAAAAAACCACTCAAAATCGCATTTTCCTCGAAGAACGGTCTTTAAGTTGGCCTATAACATGCGCGATCAGTGCAAGGTGTTTTCGAGAAACCTATTAAGATGAATTTGTAGACAACTGACGTATTTTGGCTTTTTACAAAAAAAAGGCATATAAACACGCTAATGTTTGTTCTGCGCAATATTTTGCTATTTTTTCCTTGAGTTGAACCAAGTAAACTACATTGCACTCAACTTAGGAGAGAGGGACATCGGAACCGCTGTTTTTTTTGTGTGTGTGTGCAATACGTTTATCAAAACTTGCTTCATTCTGCATTGAAACTTTATTTCTGATTAGGAGGGGTTCGGCGCCTTCCGCCATGGTTTCTATTTATGAATTGGTTGGGTCAATTGCGGATCACATGGCGACAAGGGTGGAGAACGCCTTTGATTCTGATGCCACAGGGTACCAGCCCCCCGTCGCAAGTCCTCCCGTCTTGAGGCTGCTACAACCCATGACTGATGGTCGAGATGAAGCGGACTTCGATTGACAAGGTATGGTGTGTTGCATTTTAAGACGTAATGATGATCTCCTCAAAATTTAACGATTTATATTTCTCAGAAATGGCTCTTTATGCATGCAGTGGTGTACAGGTGTTTGCGTCATAGACAATTTACTCCGATAGTAACATAATGCCATATTTTCTTTATTGCAGATGATCTGTGGCAAGGTGCCGCCCCTGTAGAGCCATCACAGCGGCCAACAGGCTCAGATGCCGACGAAGACAGGCAGACCTTCTTCTGATTGCGAAGCGAATACTGCTGCCGAAGGTTGTGCAAACAGCCACCAGGCCGCCGGAGCTGCTAGAAGTAGCACTTCTGCAGCAACTGTTGCTTCTCAAGTATGCAGGACACTTAGGGGCCAGATGGCTGTTCTGGAAAAGACGCTGGCTGCGGAAAACGCAACTCGTGCGGAACTCCTTAAAGAAGAGCACATGGTCCGTGTCCGGCTTTTACAGGAGGACCACGATTATATGACGCTGGAATGGGTCGAAAAAAGAAAGCATGAAAATAAAGTGCGAGAGCTCGAGCTTTCAAGGACACAAAAAGGAGCTTGAAAATCAAAAAATGAGATTGAAATACTACAGATTGAAAAAGAATTAAAAGAGGAACAGCTCCGCAGGCTGCAATGTAATGTGCCTCATTTGTAAATAAATGATGGGATCTCTCATAAAATTATGAAACCATGTAAGTGTATATTTTTATGCATGAATGATAAGCAGATAGGCGTGTACAGCAGCCCTAAAAGAGGATGTATGGCCGAGTTCTCTATATATGCAATTTTTGCCTATGTGAAGCTCTTGCGTATGAGCAGGTCCCGTGCTTGATTTCCTGAACGGCTGTCGGCGAGGAGATCAACAGGTGGCAGTTGCACTGTTCTCGTTGACATTGTACTGATGGGTGAAGGCTGTGGAACCCTTTGAGCGGGTGGCTCTGGTTCCCTTAATAAGCAGGCCAAGTTGTGGAGTGCAGCACAAGCTGTGATTATGTGCACGATGTTTTTGGCCTTGTGCTGCATTCGCATGTCCAGGCAACGGAAATGCCTCTTCCACACGCCGAACGCCCTCTCAACGACGTTCCGAGTCTTTATTTGGGCTCTTTGGTACCTGGGCGTATGAAACAATAATGTGCATCACCCCTCAAGCGACTTGATTCAATGTCACACCACAAAACCATGCTCCGACTATCTGTGACCATGCACTGACACGTGAACCAACCTTCCCTTAGTCATCTGACGGAGGATGGTCAGAGAAGCAGCCATATCTACAAACCATTGTTACCCCCTTCCCCCCTACGCAATGCCCCATGAGAGGCCCTTAACTCTTTCATTACCGTGCTGAAATGGTTGTTTTTCATATGTCTCGGGAAGATCATTTTTGCCAGTTGGAAAAATACTCCAGCACGCAGTGAAGCATTCCAAACTTGTCACAACAAAATGCTCATTTCATAAACTGTATGTTGTAGAGCAACAAAAACCTTTAAAATAAAAAAAATGAAAAGTGAAATTTTTGGTCACAATCTAGTAAACACTTCAATACAAAACACTATATATGTAAAAATATTCAGAACAAAGTAAATTCAGAATATGTATTTTGTAAATAAATGACTTAGGAACAGCATAAAAATGAATGTTGAACAAAAATGTTTCTGTTCACGTAGACAAAGTCGGAACGGAGGTGCTGCTCCGTTGGTCATGCCATGCGGTGAAGCGTTGCATGGTTTTTCGTGAGACACAAATGTACTTGTACACTTTTTCTCAGTAAGTTTTGTTGTGTCGCTATAAGTGTTCCAATATAGGTAGATAGATACCTGTGATATAAATAACCCCTCTATAAATGAGATGTCCAATGAACTTGGACTATTTCATCTAGCGTCGCCTCTTTCCATGAGCCACGTTACACCGCATAGGTTGGCGTTCCGATATATGCATCCAAGCATATTTCTTTCCATTTTTGCGCATATCGTATTAAAAAAAAACAATATTGTGCGTAACTCTAAAGAGCTTCGCACTGCTCCGTAGTCTGAGCCAAGATGTGCTCCGGGGGCCTTCTTCTTGTTAGGAGAAGCTGTGCAGCCAGCGCCAAACACACTGCGCCCCAGCGAAGTGTGGACCACGCACGTAACCTGAGTAGCGACAATATTGCGCGCAAGGTCAGAAGCTATACGAACTTGCGGCGGAGGAAACAACTTGATGTGAACAAAACAAACCCATGAACGATTGCGGATATCTCAGGATGACACAAAACATCGTCGCAAACTGACAACTGAAATGCTGTCATCCTCGAATGCCAAGCTCATCATCACTCCATTCAGGTGGGGTTGTAAGACAGTTACGAGCAGCGCATGCAGCGCTAATGTGCACCCATGCATGCGTGACTACTTCATAACCATGCAAGCAAACCCAAAGCTGCTGGAAACTGTGGCTATCATTACTGCTCAACAAAGTCAAATTTCGAAGCTGGCTATTCAATTTGTTATTTGGCTTGCTGAAGTGCTTTTCATTACAGAACTTCGATATTACTGTACTATAAATCACGAGGGGCACGCACTTCTGTCAAGTTCCTCAGCCTAGTGCCCGACCGTGCACCGAGACAGCAGCCGCAGCCTGCCGGTTGCGCTCTAGATCATACTCTAGTTGACTATTAGCACTGAGCACAGCCGGGCAAGACTGCACCGTGCGCGCTCCCTTCTTACGGCCTTCGCAATGGGTGTAGTATATGCCTCTCGCCACTCCTTTGAGGGCGCCACTGCGACCCTGCCATCTTCCGCCGCTCCGTACAGCGCGCGAACACATGAATTCGGGTGCACTTCTGCATTCACCGTGCGTTTTAAAACAACTTGCCTAATTGTTGAAGGCACAGAAATAGTTTGTTTTGATTTCTTACTTGTGCTAGGCGCATCGAGTTTAAGTTTATTGAAAAATGTGTAAATGTAAGAGCCCGAAGTACAGCTCTCCGCCATCAAACGTGTAGACCTTCTAAGGTCTGAAAATAAATATTTATTGCTCATAAGCACATGCAATAGTTGCAAATTTCAAGTAAGAAACTTTGCCGGATTTCACAAATGTCTTGATCACAGCCTAAAATGCTTCTTAGTCGGCTTGTGTGTGTATGTGAAAAGCTTGTCGTTTGCGTCAGCCAGTTTAGTTTGTGTGGTTGACGAGGAAAATCCTTAAAAATTTTTTGGCTATGAGATCTGCGGATCGTCGAGAGTGGCTGTCGTCAACGCTTTCAAAGCAGCTTAAGGTGGGAGCGCGTTGCAAGTAGGGCTGGACTGCTGGTTGGCAAATTTCTAGCACACTCCTGCGTGGCAGGTGTTCAGAGGCCTTATCAAAAAAGACCCCTATCTTGTCCGAAAGAGCTAGAAACTCTAGCCTCGGGTAGTGTAGTTCGCCCTTCTCTTGTGCTCGCAGCAGCCTGTGCAGCTGATGCTGGTTGTTGGTCGTCAGCAGCGCAGGGCAAGAGTCGCATCCGAGGTCTGTAATAAGCTTGGCGATGTAACCGCTGAGGTATGCTAAGCTGGAGAAGGTGACAGATGGAGACCAACAAGCCTCGTACTCCAACAAAGACCTCAGGTCCGTATCAAGTATATTCGATATCATCGCAGCCTCCTCTTCAACTTCCGCATTTGATAAATTGATTTCTTTCGGTCTTGGGATGTGCAACTTAACGATGTGGTCCAGAGCGGTGATGACGGCTCTAGCATCCAGCATTTCATTCCCGCCGCATGTAATTTCCGCCGAATATTGCTTCGATGGGGTCACTGTTCAATTTCTTTGTTATGACATAACTGACGCTTCGCTCCAGGGGGGATTCTGTTGTTTCCACTGTTGACCTTGTAAAAAACAATATGCAGATCCCATGTACGGTGGTAATCGATGATATGCGAAGCACAAATAAGAAATTATGATATGTCAATTTCAAATGAGCACAACGTTACAAGGTGGAGTTAAATAATGCCCTACGTGACTTTCGTGTCATAATTATCATGCTTGGATGGGTCGTTTACCTTCGTCATCTATTTATGTCACGTGATACCAAATTTAGGATATGTGGAGTTGGCGAAACAGCCGCGAGCCCGCTATGAGCGTGGTGTGTTGTCATGTTCTTACATGATACACGTGTCAGGATTATCATGTTTGTACACTTCATACATTTCGGCAACCATTGACGTCATGTAACACCGAATTCGGTGTATGTAGAGCTAGCTAAAGGGCCGCGAGCGCATCCTGAAGGACCCAGTATACTCTTATGTAGCGTTGACGCGCGCGCACGCTGGGCACAGCGACGCTACGTTAGCAAAACGTGAGTACTCTATAGTCTGACGCCAGACGTGACCAGCGTCCGTCGTTGCGGCTCGACGGCAACCGGTGCGAAATGCGACATGCTGCATTTCGCGCCGATGCGTTACCAATACAACACTGCGTCTCCCTTGAAGATGTCGTCTCCCTTGAAGGCATCACCCTTGAAGATGTCGGCTGCAGTGCCAAAACATACGCCTACATGCTGCCTTTTCTCTCCAACCGCCCAGTCACTGTAGGGATTGCCAATATCCGGAGCGAGCTTTTTCAACTCCCTGATAAAGGCACGCCGCAAGGCTCAGTGATATCACCACTGCTTTTCAACTTGGCCCTCCTTAAGCTCCCAAGTCTCTTGGACGCTGTCCCTGGGATACATCACGCGTTATACGCCGATGATATCACTATGTGGACAAGAGGTTCAAGCGCGGGTGAACAGGAGGACCGACTTCAAGAGGCGGTTAACATCACTTAAGGATATCTCAAGACATCCAATGTGCTCCGGAAAAGTCGGAACTGTTAGTACTTGCGGCACGCACCCGGGGCAGACCACCAAGCTACGACACTCCTGACCTACAAGTCTTTCTACAGGGAGTCCAAATACCACAAGTTGACACGCTTCGAGTCCTTGGACTACATATACATAAAGATGGGTCTGGCTGGCTCCGCTGCCGTATACCCCGGCTGCAGAATACTTTGGCACAACTCACCCACCTAATCCGAAGGGTGGCTAACCGCCGCAGTGGTTTCAAAGAGCATGACACCCTAAAAATAATACAAGCTCTCCTTTACAGCCGCATAACGTACGGAACTCCCTACCTCAACCTGAAGACAGCGGAGAAACAAAAACTTAATCTGCTCACACGAAAGGCTACAAAGCATGTCCTAGGACTGCCGCCAGCCGCCTCCACTGATCGACTGCTTCGCATGGGAGTTCACAATGCGTAAGAAGAACTCACCGAAGCACCCCTCATCAACCAGGTCGAGAGACTCAAGCTGTCACTCACAGGGCAAGCCGTCCTTCGACGCACAGGATACCAGACTACCCTAAAACCCAACGAAGAATGCAAAGGCAAAATACCGTCACAGCTACAAGAATGCCTTGAAATTCAGCAGATCCCTCGAAACATGCATCCTCAACATCACTGAGAAAGGCGGTTCGCCAGGGTTAACATGATCCAAAAAAAACATGGCAATTACCCGCAGGCGCGATACGTGTACGCAGCCAAATATCCGGGACGTAATGCCTTCGCGATTACCGTCGCAGATTACAAAGGCGCGGTACTGGCATCAGCGACTATCCTCGCCAAACGTGTGGAAACAGCTGAAGAGGCTGCTATAGCACTCGCCACCCAGACGAATGAGGATCCCAACGTGGTCTTTACCGACTCACAAACAGCGGCACGGAACTACCTGAAAGGCAGAGTCTCCACGGTGGCGATTAGGTTACTAAAGCGCGTGGACGATCCTCCTCCCTACACATGCATCGTGTGAATTCCGGGTCGTGCAAGGTCTCGAGGGAAATGAAGCGGCACACACCGCAGCCCGTGAATGCGTCAACCGGGCATTCCCATACGAGATCCGAGGCACCTCCCACTCAATAACAAAATCAGTGGCAAGAGAAGCCGTACCACTAACGTATCATGCATTACTGCAACATTATCGGCTCGAACGTAGGTTATACCCTCCGCCACATCCAAAACTCACAAGAGACAAAAAGACTGACTATAGGCGTCTTCAAAGCAACACGTTTACCCACGGCGTACTATTGCACCATATGAGGCCAATGTCGCACAGCTACATCTGCCCTCACTGCAATGTGGCAGACACTCTGGCGCACCTCCTACTGCAGTGCAAAGTAAGCGTCCCAAGACTACGAGTAGCAGCACCAGATGCGGACCAAGACCTCCTCAGTGAAGCGTGGGAGGCTGCGATCTCCCAGCCGGACCTGGTCGAGCAAGCGTCAGCTCGTCGCTCGAGCTCGGCGGGCTCTCCAAGCCAGAAGGTTCCTAGAATAAGGGATCCTCCCACCTTCACTCACAAGCTTCATTCAATAAATGTTTTTCTCTCTCTCTACTTGTCCGAAAAGTTGGGGCGTTAGTTTCTCCTCCTAAACGTGTTCTTCCACGAACTCGAAGTATAGCGCAGAAATGATTTGCACTAGAGATTTTAGTTATTAAGTAAGCGGCTTGCGAGTGTAAGCAGCTGCATTTTTCACATTATTTATGGATGTAATTTTGCAGTACGAAGGAACGCAAAAGAGCTCGGGGTCTCCGGAATTAAAGTTTACAGGTGGTGTTAACACTTTGACAATGCACGCCACTCCTCCAGGGCATGCCATCCGAAGGGGATATTCAGCAGCAAAAGTTCACTTTTTTTATATTTTTAACCGTTAAAGATACAAGTCACGTACGTGTTTCAAAGAGCTGTCAAACAGCAGACTGCCGCTTTTAGCCCTGAGAAGCACTACAGATGTATTTGCAAAAATAAAGAAATAGAAAATAGCTAGCAAAGGGAAGGTGTGCTCGTCATTTCTGTAAGCGACCTTTAATTGCGGCCTCGTCCAATGAGAGCAAGTACCAAAGGTGTTTGTGGCTCGCCGCTTGCAGAATAGATGCAGTGTTGTTTATATATATATATATATCTCTCTGATCGTCGCCAATGCTTTATGCTTCATGCATTAAGCCTCTTTAGCCAGTCTTTAGCATTTTACTGAGCTTCAGCTTTAATTACCGACGAGCACATGCACACCTAAATTATGCGTTGAGCTGTCTGATAACATTAGTTTTTTTAAGGAAAGATGATTCCTCTGCCTCCGACTTCTTGAGTAATCCCCCTTCCCCTCATCGTCGAGAACCCTTATTCCACGATTTCACATCGACAATCTTCCTTGTGCCGTGTGCGCGGCGCTAAGATGCAATGGCAGGGTCGCTACGCCCCTACCGACGACGTGTGGCGAAACATACTCAGAAACTCTCCCATTGTATTCGGGACGGTTGAGAAGGAAGTTAGAGGTGTGTGCCGAGGGGTCAGCACGCCGACGCCGACAGTTTTTGTTACGCCGCCGCCGCCGACGCCAACCGATCGGTGGGCAATTCATGTGGGATACGTTGTTTTCCCCTTCTCTCAATGGGGGTTCGATGCCAAGTTCTGATGGTGTTTTCCGTCCCGTTTTAGTGATGGCGAGGCGCATGACTTGATTCGTGCGGTGTGCATGGAATAGTTCGGATACATATCCCACATGAATGGAGGCAGGACTTCATCATCAAACCACTACCACGCAACATGCATCCTCAGTTCCACGAACATCGACGTCGGGCACGGGCAAGAGTTCACGACAACTACTCAGATACTGAGGGCGCCTTCTTTGCCTGATGCAGCTCGACCAGTGAACGGCAAATATACAGCAAGCGTCATTCCTTGTAGAAAACAGGTTGATTGTATATCAGCCTAGGAGACAGACACAACTAGTATGGAAGAAGGAGGAATCACCCTCGCCCTACGAAACCCAAGGTCCACCTTTGTTCTAACAGATTCAAAAGCAGGCCACTGAAATTTTGTAAAGGCTACATTGGCCCCATCGCTCATCGACTTCTCACACAACTCTCATCCTCACGCGCAGAGGGCGAATGGAAACAGCTGATATGGATACCCGGCCAATGGCAATGAGCTCGCCCTTGCCTTGGCCCGAGAATTAGTCTTCCGGACCTCCGACCCCGGCATATCGCACCCACCTTAAGCTATGCGTATGAACCCGCTCCTAACATGAACAGATATTCTAGAACATCAAAGACTCGAAAGATAGAAACTTCCGCCCCCGGGGCCAAAGCTCAGTAAATAATCTCGGGTAGCGTGGTGTCGCCTGCAGACTTTGTCTTACCCCAATTCATACATACTGTCCAAGATAGATCACGACACATACGCACCACAGTGCAGGTCCTGCATCACTAAGACAGCCACCCTGTACCACATGGTATGGGAATGCCCACACAATCCACCTCTACAACCCAGAGCACAGCACAACATTATAGGGTGGGAGGCAGCTCTGTCCAGCTCGGGTCCGAAGACCCCAGAGGCCCTCGTGAGACGAGCGAGGACAGCGGCCCGTGCCAATGGAATACCGGACTAAAAGGATACCACTCACCGACATTTCTTCCTCGGCCGCAAATAAATGTTTTATTCTCCTCTCTCTCCGGCGTGCCATCTAAATAACTTTTTTCCCAGCTGACCTACGTTTATTTTGCACCTTCTGTCACCAGTCAGGCCTTAATACTGTCGACTTCGCAAACGCATTGAACTTAGTTCACCTGCCATTTCAAGTTAAATAAGTGGACTATAAAAAACTTGTCGACTGCTCCTAATCATGTTGAATTAGATTTAAACGTGAATTTTAAGATACTTTTGAGTTCACTGTATTTCAGCGAATCCCGATCAGTGACAGCGCCAACGGCGGTGTATGGCGAGGACTGTCGACATATTCTAGCTGACGAGAATTTGTGATAAGTGAGGTGGGCTTTGAAAAATGATCAAATGTGTAGAACTTCGGTACTGGGATATTCATAATTATGACTGTGCAAGCGAGTCGAAGAACAAAGGCAGATCAAATGCGAAGGGTGGGGGCCAGAACTGGGGACGGGCAAGGTAGAAGCGCGATGTGTATGGAAGATATTGTTATAACTGAGGAAGGGCTAGCTGTTTAGGGCATATATACAAAGAAAGGTAAAATGACAATTATTATACCAAATGTTCTATTAAACATATTAAATCAACAATATGGGCGAAATCGTGATCACCATAATTTAAGTTTGTGTAAACTGTGAAGTAGCGCACAGAAGAAGAATGCGGACAAAACAAAGAAACGTGAGTTTGCATTTTCAACGTGCTTTGTCCTACACACCGTGCGATGCTCCACGCGCGCTATCAAAACAAGTAATCTGCGTTTAGTTCACCAGTTTTAATCTCGGACTTAATTCAACTAACTATGGATGCCGATTTATCACAACCGTGTTTCAAAAAGGACACCACATATGTAGCTTGCTCGGCAAGTTGGTTTCTAATATTTTATAAGAACAAACTAACGAGATCAATCTGACAGGACATCGAGCGAAATGTTTATGGCGGAAAATCCTCGAACCCATGTACCAGAAGCGCATTCATGAAAAATAGGCTGAGGCGTTCCACAGCTGCACACCTAACACTACAAAGGCAACAAGCGTGTCAAAATGGTTCGAAAAGCGCCCTTCTATGATCAACGTTACGTGCACCCGCTATCTAGCAACGCGAATCCTTTATCTAGCTGTAAGGACAACTGAAGTATCACTTATACATGCGTTGCATTTTGCCCTTCTTTGTTTTTCTAAGGCTTCAAAATCTTCACGTTCATTCTATTTCTTCCTTTGCCGATGACGCTGATATATTGGGGACGCAGAGACTAGCGAAGAGGTCAGTTTTGTGCCTGAAGTATGTTCACACTGCCTATAGGTGTCACTAGGCCTCGACCCGTCTGATCTCTGTAGACATAACAGCATGACAAAGGAATTTTTTTCAGATCATTGTATGTCATTGGCAAAGGAAAAAAAATAGAACGCGAAACTGGTGAAGCCATCGAAATAAAAACAGAGCGAAGGGTCATGTGTGAGTGATCCGACAGCTTTCCTCACAGATAAACTTGGCGTTGACATTTTGGTGTTCTATGGATATCGGCTGCTTCATACCACTACCTTGAAACTAAATGTATGGTATGGAAAAAAATGTATGGCTATATGTGCAGCTGTGGTTTAGATAGTCCTTTTAGCATGTGCTTCTGGTTAGTATTTGTAGTGGCTTTCTTTAATAACATTTAGTTTTAAGTCCAGCGCTTGTCTTTTCTGGTTCCTATGCTGCATTCATGTTTTTCGTTGATTATTCTTGAGTAGATCGGTAAATATCTCTATTATCGCCATGTGGGCATAGCAACCCCCTTCCTAATTCTCCCATATTTCACCATCTTGAACGCACACAAAAGGTCTTCATCCACGCGTGACGTGAACGAGAGATGTGTTCAGACTATAAGTCGGCAAACTCATTGATGAGTCTGTTAGAGGAATCGAAAGACTCAGATTGAAGTGTGAGCCTTAGTCTGAGTGAGTCCGGCTGAGTTACACTTAGGTAAGCCTCAGTCCGAGTGAGCCCGGCTGAGTTTTACCACGGTGTGTCTGAGTTGAGCGAGTTCCTAGTTCGGTTCAGCGAAATTTTGGTTAGTCTGGGTCCTTGCGAGTCTTATGCTAAAAAACTTATTTATTGAGAGCGTCTTTTTATTTTGCTGACCTATGGTTACAAACATTTAGTCTCATTTTATGGCATGCATTGTAATCGTGTATGTGCCCGGCTTGTAAAGCCACAGAATTGATTTTCGAAATTGTGAATTTGTCTAATTCCCCACACCCTTTGAGCTCGTTCCAGTGAAGGTCCTTGATAAAAACCATTGGTTCATATCTTCGATTAAGGATGATAACCTTAACCTAAAGGCACGGAATGAAATGGCGACATAAAATGCACCACTGAGATGCGATATCAACATTAAAATCCTAACATGACTAACAAGCTAATGTATACTGCCTACTTCCAAGGTGCACATCTAGTTGTAAACTTGTTTGCTGTGTCACGGACCTAATGTCGTATCGCACTGGCATGATTTTACGATTCGAAGTTCAAGTGTCGGGTTCAAGTGTCGGGAAAAGATCCGGGGCCATGCATCGATTATGGGCGTCTTAACGCCATAACTCGAGACCAAAATTACCCGATACCAAACCTAGAGGAGAGGGTAGAAACTGTGTCGCAGTCTAGCTATATTTCCACGTGACCTCGTGCGAGGGTATTGGCAAGTCCCCCTTACGGAGCGCGCTAGCCGCTATGCCACATTCGTTTCTCCATTCGGAACGTATCGTCCACTTAAGCTGAGCTTTGGATTAAAAAATGCGCCCTTTTGTTTTTCAGGCTTAATTGACCACGTTTTAAAAGGTCTATCTGAGTTCGCTCTGCCGTATCTCGACGAGGTCGCCATCTTCTCAAACAACTGGGAAGCACATGTCGAGCATTCACGCGTCGTGCTGAACAGGTGAAAGAAGCTGGTCTTACCGTGAAACCTACTAAATGTCACCTAGGGTGCGGCGAGGTGTCGTACCTGGGACACGTTTTGGGGCGTGGCTGGCGTAGACCTTCAGAAATTAAGGTAGCCACAATGGTGAACTATCCACGACCAACCACAAAATCTGAGATGAGAGCATTCTTGGGCCTAGCTGGATACTATCAGCATTACGTGCAAAACTACTCTAGAATGGCCAGCCCTATAACTGACGCACTTCGAAAGTCCAAGCCGGTTAAAGTAGTATGGGACTCAGAAAAGGAGAATGCGTTTTGCCAGCTGAAACAGGCCCTAAACAAAAAGCCCGTTCTCATGGCACCCGATTTCTCTTAAGACATTTGTGATTCAATGCGACGCGAGTGATCGCGGCATGGGAGCTCTATTGTGCCAGGAAGACAGTGCTGGTAACGAAAGGCCAGTTTTGTATTTACGTCGAAAACTCAGCTGCAGGGAAGAGGCATACAGTACCTCTGAAAAGGATTGCGTTTGCCTCGTGTGGACTGTTCAAAAGCTAGCCTGTTATGTCTCCGGTTAGAGGTTTGTGGTCGAAACGGACCATTGTCCTCTAACCTGGGTAAATAACATGTCGCCTAAATGTGGCCGGTTACTGAGGTGGAGCATAATACTCCAACAGCACAACGTTGACGTTCGCTACAAAAAAAAAGGAAAGCTAAACGCCAATGGAGACGCAATGAGCCATGCGTTTTAGTTAGAACCTTTTTCCCTCTCTTCTCTCTTTCTCGTCTTTCTTGTCCCCTTCCCTAATCCCCCAGTGTAGGGTAGCCAACCGGATGTCTTTCTGGTTAACCTCCCTGCCTTCTCCCTTTTTGTTGCTTCCTTCCTTCTCCATCTTTCGGTTTCTCGCTGGCGATTCGGGGCAAAATTTTGTCCTCATTGCAGCCTTGGCAGAGCGCTGTCGTCCAGAGGGATTTCAAGGGGCTAACTTTATGTGTCATTCTATTTCATTACGTTGTTGTACGTTGTGGTGTACACGTATCCCGAAGGAGTACGGCCACCAGCGTGGGTCCGGTCTTAGCGAGCCGCAGGGCACGCGTTAACCGTCGCCGTGGCGGGAAACACGATACTGCTCAAGTCGCAACACTTTATTGTGGCAACACCAAACGCAGTACAGCCCGTTGCAAAAAGGCGCGGCGGGAAAGCAAGTAGGCTTATCCACGCCACGGGCACAAAGTACTACACAGGGGTGCCACGAGCACGTCTCCGCGGCAAAGGTGATCCACGGAGACACCGGAGCAAAGGCCCGGTTGCTCGAGCGAGGGCAAAGGCGCTCGCGTTGGCTTCGAAGGGAGACGGGTCGGCGTAGCTAGGCCACGCACTAGGACACCGTACTGCCCTTCGGCTGTGAGTACGCAGCGGGGCAACAAAAGGTGAGCGTTCGCATCGGGCGCGAGGCGCCGTCAGCGAAGTCCGACGAGCCCCGAGCGACGGGACTCGACGGACGGAAAAGAATGCGTGGCTCACCGTTTGAAGTCCCGGACTGTACTCAACGCTCCCGACGCAGCGCGCGAAAAACCTCTCGGGGGTCCCCGCGCGCGGCGCCTCAGTCAACATCCGCTACCGGGTGAGGGAGTTAAACGTCACTCCGCCCTTCCCAGCGCGGCTGAGAGCAAAGGAGGGCAGACATGTCGGGACATGAGAATTGTAGAAAAGGCGGGAAAGCCCGCGCAAAGGCAGCGGGCCAGCCTCAATTCCCACATCCCCCTCTCCTAAATTTGCCCTTTACCGGTCTGCAAAAGGCAGCCGGACGTCACCCATGCAGCTAAAATGACACTGCTATGAGCGACAGGCTAACCTCAGTCCAGCCCTGCTACTGCTGCTAAAAAAATGATTACAAAGGAGAAACAAAACATAACTAACAAAACAAACACATGACGCTATACAAATAACTGCGGAAGGGAGCACAGAAAAGTGGGACTAGTGTTCGTGTTGGTGCTGAAGTGGGATGGCGTCCACTGCGCGGAGGGGCGGAAAAGCGTGACAGTGTCCGCTGGGTGCGATGCCCGAGTGCGAGGTCAGAGGTACGGGAGGGCTCACTGATGGCTCGTTGCTGCTCTTGATCAGCCGCGAGTCCGATGAAAGCCGTGTAGCGAAACGTCGGGGTTGTTCAAGTTAGGCGCATCGGACGACCAGGGAGACGAATAAGCGTGGGTGAAACTCCGCTGAGGCAATCGATGAGACGTCAAGACGATGATTTCGGGGAGCACTCATTGGGGGTTTATTTAGCTAACACAACTTATATTTACAAAATGCACTGGGTCACAAAGACAAAACATAGAAAATGGTGGCATACCCCTCGGCCGGCATGGCCTGGTCTCCGGTGGTGAGATCCGCCGCTTACTCCCGACTCCGCTCCGCTCACTTTTCAAGTTCAAACATCCTCTTTTTAACCCTTGGTCGAACAAAGAGTCTTCACAAAAACCAATCACATGTTCGGACTCGCAGCATCTCAACCAATCACAGAAACACTTTCATAAAAGGCACTACATTTGTAAAAACCTCCTTACCAAAATGAAAACACGCAAAGGGAAAGGTCCTCCGCACGTGACACTCTCTCCCATACCAAGCCGTGCTGCCTCCTTCGGCCGACTACCGTCGGCGGCCGTTCCCACGCTCGGGCCCCGTAAGTTCTTTCGTTAATTGTTGCTTTCTAGAAGCTTCTTTAAGAGCGATGGGTGCATTATTGCTTACCAGGTGTACATGCGACAGCGAGGCGCCCCGACATCCTAACAAGAGCGCGGGGGAATATGGTCGTTTGCCGGCCGCCACTATGTCTCGGTCAGGCTAAGTGGTCGCGTCCCCATGTCATTCTCAATGACACGCGTGCCTGTTCACAATGGCTTAGACTCAGACGGTGGCGCCGGACCGGCCTCTTGCTAGACGCTTTTCCGGGTAAGCTTTCCCCTTCGAATCCCGAACGGGGGCGACCTTGACTGCTCCGTTTTTAAGCCGTAAATGCAGCGTGTAGGCTCCTGTCCCAGGCTGGAAAACACGATTTACTCCACATTCCATTAAAGTCAAAAGCCGAAGCTCTGTAATGGCCAGAGAAACAAACCCAAAGGTAGAAGAGTACAAAGAAAGACTTAAAAAAGAAGCAGAGGAGTTGGTATTGCACAAATTTCCTGAGAAGATACGGAAGCTGGAAACCTTGCTCTCGCGACACCTCCCCCCTACGAAAAAGAGTGCCCCACTCGTTTTATCTGCAAAACACGACAATAAATAGACTAATATACAATAATAAATACTATATAAATAAAGACAATAAATAGACTAATTATACAAAAGGTTTTGCATTCAACAAGTGTGTGAGATGTTTTAAAAAAATTACATAAAACAACAGATGAAAAACAAAACAAAATCATTGGACACAGAAATATATGGGTTCACTCATTGGTACTGCAATACAATTCAGTGTCCGTTTCGTAAGCACTGACATTCTGTTGTGCGTTGTTATTACTTGAAAATGTCTTCCAGTCCGAGTAAAGTTCAGTGTCCGTGTCGTAGCTTTCGCACTGCTGTACTGGAACACTGGTCTGGGTCCCGCGCACACAATGTTGCAAACGGAGTTCCTGATCCACTCGCGAACCGCACTCGCGCACATCACCATTGGAGCCGCACTCGCGCACAACACTTTGATGCAATCCGTGGTCATCTCTCCTGGCACTTCCCTCGCGCACATCACCACCGAGATCGCGCACCTCATGATTATCATCAGACTCATCGTCCGCGTCGTCGGCATCGGAGTCCAATCGAACGTGGCAGGGCTTTAAACGCGCCACATTCACAACGTCACGTTTTTTCCCAGTTTGGTCTACCACCTCCCAGTTGTTCTCGGCTACCTGGCGCACAAGACGGAAAGGTCCATGATATTTGTGAAGAAGCTTCGTCGTCTTCCCTTTCGCCCGGGAGGGAGTCCACAAGTACACCAAGTCGCCCTGATGATAAACAGCACTTCGTCGCCTAGCATCATAGCTGCGCTTGTTCTTCTCCTGCTGACGCTTCTCCCGTTCATTTACTATTTTTCCGAGCCTGCCGCAGCCTGCGGGCCACTTTCATTGCATCCAGGGTGTAGTCGAATCCGCGTTGCGCGCCCGACCCTACATCCACCGGTAGTGTCGGTTCATGTCCGTGAAGAAGAAAGAAGGGAGTGAATCCAGTCGTCTCGTGGGTGGAAGAATTATATGCAAAAAGAACGTACGGTAGGAATTCATCCCAGTCGCGGTGGTGTGAGGAAACGTACATGCTGAGCATGTCAGCCAACGTGCGGTTAAAACGCTCGCACAAGCCGTTGGCCTGTGGTGGTATGCTGTTGTGGTGGCATGCTCGCTACCCACGAGCCGGAATACTTCCTTCGGTCAAGTTGGCGACAAAGTGCTGCCCACGATCGCTTATTACTTTCTCCGGGGCACCATGACGTAGGACGATTTGTTCGACGAAAGCTCTGGCTGCTTTCTGCGGCAGTGGCCGCTGGACACGCGACAGCCTCGACCCATTTCGTATGGTAGTCGGTAATCACGACGATGTAGCGGTTCCTGCTTTGGATTTAGTGAAAGGCCCAATGAAGTCCATGCCCACCTGCTGAAAAGGTCGACCTGCAGGTGGGATCGGTTGGAGAAACCGACCGGCCTCCCCGGTGGTTGCTTTCGTGTCTGGCAGTCAGGGCAGGAGAGAACGTACTTGCTTACGTACGAGAACATCTTCGGCCAGAAATATCGGCAACGAACTTTCTCCCATGTTGCGCTTGACACCTAAGTGGCCTGCCGTGGTGCGTCATGGCAGTACCTTAAAATATCAATCTCAAGCACTTGGGGACAACGAGCGCCGCACGATCCTCCTGAAACCCTTTCGCCCTTCGATACAGTACACCGTCGATCAACCGAAAGCTCCGTGCCGTTCTTTTAGTTTTCCTGACAACGGGCGCATCCGGGTGCTCGAGGTGCTGTATAATTTCTTTCATCCATGGGTCTGCCTCTGCTTTTTCCAACATCCACCTGATCCAGAACCAGCAACGGTAAGGGGTTTTCTTCGCTTACAGGCGCGGGATCATGAGGAAGGCGGGAAAGCGTGTCGGCATTTCCATTCTTGAGGCCAGGGCGGTGTCGCAACGTTATGTCAATTCCTGAAGCAACAGAGACCATCGCATAAGTCGACAGTTCGGATTCCTTACTTTCATTAGCCAAGCCAGGCTGGCTTGGTCAGTCCACGACCGTGAACTTAGCACCAAAGACGTATGGCCGAAACTGGTCCGCAGGCGTACAAACGGCGAGGCATTCTTTCTCAGTGGTACTGTAGTTCATCTCAGCCTTGTTAAGGTGGCGGCTGGCATAGGCGACGACTCTCTCTTGAGTTCCAATTTTCTGTAAAGCACGGCGCCAATGCCGTAATCACAGGCATCAGTGTGCACCTCTATCGGCTTTCCCGGCTCAAATTGACGCAGAATTGGGGCTGTGATCAGCTTCTCTTTGAGGGTTTGGCATGGCCACTTCGCATGCCGCATCCAGACGAAAGGAACATCCTTTTTGGTTAAGTTGGTCAGAGGTCGAGAAATGCGAGAGAAATCTTTGATAAATCGCCGATAGTAGTTACAGATTCCGAGAAAGCTCTGTACACCTTTCTTGTTCAGTGGCTTTGGGAATTTTTCGATCGCTGCTACCTTGTCTGGGTCCGGCCGGATGCTTTCACCTGTGAGAATGTGTCCAAGATATTTGATCTCCTGGCGAGCGAAGCTGCATTTCTCGGACTTCAGTCGTAAGTTTGCCACGTCCAAAGCCGAAAAACACACTTTCCAAATCTTGCAAATGAGGTTGCCATAGTCTTCGAGAAAATAACGATGTCGTCCAAGTAGGCCAAACAAACTCTCCAGAGAGACCACTGAGGACTTTGTTAATCATTCTCTGGAATGTGGGCAGGGGCGTTGCACAGGCCGAAAGGGACAACATTGAATTCGTACAGGCCGGGTCCACAGGAAAAATGCGGTCTTTTGCTTATCTTCCTCCTTGATGCTTACTTGCCAGTAGCCTGATGTTAGATCAAGTGTGGTGAAGTATTTGACCCCTGTAGCACGTCGAGAATGTCATCAATTCGTGGCAGTGGGTGCACATCTTTTTTAGTGACCTCATTGACCTGCGGAAATCAACGCAGAAACGCCAAGTCCCATTTGGCTTCTTCACGAGGACGACAGGTGATGACCAAGGACTGTGAGACTCTCTAATTATCCCATCGCGCAGCATTTCCTCTACTTGTTGCTCAATCTGTTGTCTTTCAAAAGGGGAATGACGATATGGGTGCTGATGAATTGGTCGAGAATCGCCTGTGTCGATCACATGTTCAGCGACATGAGTCTGCCGGATGGGGTTGTCACTGCTCGTAAATAGATGGCGGTATTTCTCAATGAGCGACAGCAGTTCATCCCGCTCAGATGGCTGTAGGTGATCCCCAGTCTCTATGTCAAACTCTTGAGGCACTTGATCGTTCTCGGGGGCCGTGATTGCCAGCTGGCGTCATGAATAGATGAAGCCCATCCAAGCTTTGTTCCGCTGAGCAGGTTTACTGGCGACATGGTAGGATTAGCTACGCGAATGAGGCCTCTCCCATGCACGATCCTCGTTATTGTGCGTGCAACCTGAAGTCCGTTTTTGAGCGTGCTGTTCGGTTCGACGAGGTGAATTCCGTCCCTTGCGACCTTTACTTCAATAGCGACTTCTGTGCGAGGTTCAATGCGAATTTGCTCGTGGCAACCGCACTGCAAGTACATCATTGTGTTCGGGGGCACTTGAGTCTATACGTAGCCGGAAGTTTCACCGTTTAGTTGCAGCTCTTTTTTGGAGAAATCAATGAGAGCCGGGCTGCTCGACAAAAAGGAAGACCACCGAGTAGCTCGTACGGGCAATCCTTGACCACTTAAAAACGTCTCGTGAACTTTGATGGTGCCAATTTCAAGTTTATTTCAGCTTCACCATTGGGGGTGAGCAAGCCTCCGCCAATTCCTCGGATGAATATGTCTTTTCTCGATTTGAATGAAGCACATATTTTGTTAGCTAATTCTTCTGAGATGACATTACGGACGATCCGGTGTCAATTACAAGTTTTGTTTCTTTACCGTTGGTGTGGGGGTGTGGGGACTGTGAGAAGCTGACCTTCCGACAATGTGCCGATGGGGCGGCCGGGCTGGCCCCCTAGGCCGGCCGTTCTCGTTTCCCGAAGGATTAGGCTGCACATTCTGATTGCCTTGGAGCTCAGCCTCATCGTTCCTGTCATCTCGGAACCGCTGCCAGCACTGTTGGGCTATTGGCCTATGCGGCGGCAAATCTGGCAACGGGGACGCCCGTCGTTGGCACGGGAAGTTCTCTGAGGCCAAGCATTGGGGGGCGACGCACCTCGTCTTCGATGCTTTTTAGCCGGTCAGACAGCAGGGCAAACGAGTCCGCAATCGTTTTCAGGTGTCTCTCGCGGTCGGCAACCTCCCGCGGGCACCGCGATTCGGCCGCGGCGCAAGTGGCGACAACGTAGAGGAGGGTGCCCTGTCGCTGCGGCGGGTGCGAACCCTACGGGATGCGCGATGTTTGCATCCACGACTGCGAACGGTGGAATACTGGATGCCAATCGGTTGTAGCCCCGACACACGGCTCATCAAGCTGCCAGATTTATGCGTTGCAAAATTTGGAGGAATGCAGTGCAGCTCTCCGGGTTTGCGATTATCATTTTCTCCAGAACATCCGGACGCAAACCGCGCATAAGGTGCCGCAACCGATCATCTTCCGTCATAGACGGGTTCGCTCTTGCACACAGCTGTACTACGTCATAGTAGTACTGCTCGGGGGTTTCGGACGGCAATTGAGGCGGTTTTGTAGCCGCAAATAGGCGATCTCGACTGAGTGGCGACTCGTAAAGGACGTTTTTAAGTAGCGTCGCCCATTCTTCCCATGTATTAGGAGCACCGGTTAGAATTGAGTGGTGTGCCACTTTTTCGCATCTCCGTCTAAAGCCAGATATAGAAATTTCACCTTCGTGGCTTGGTCCCAATTATTAAGCGACGCTACATGTTCGTAGCAAAGTAGCCACTCTGAAATAGATTCCTCCGGCGCGCCTCTAAAAACTGGGTGGTCCGACGAATGGTTTAACTTGGGGGGTAGACATAGCAGAGAAGAAGGTAGGGGGTTCCGTCATAGTAGAGCTGTCAGAGGTAGGTTCCTTATATTTGTTGTTGACTCGGGGCATATTTCAGAGCGGGACTATCGTTACCGAGCAACCTCCACCACTTTGTAGCGAAACGTCGGGGTTGTTCAAGTTAGGCGCATCGGACGACCAGGGAGACGAATAAGCGTGGGTGAAACTCCCTGAGGCAATCGATGAGACGTCAAGACGATGATTTCGGGGAGCACTCATTGGGGGTTTATTTAGCTAACACAACTTATATTTACAAAATGCACGGGTCACAAAGACAAAACATAGAAAATGGTGGCATACCCTCGGCCGGCATGGCCTGGTCTCCGGTGGTGAGATCCGCCGCTACCCCGACTCCGCTCGCCACTTTTCAAGTTCAAACATCCTCTTTTTAACCTTGGTCGAACAAAGAGTCTTCACAAAAACCAATCACATGTTCGGACTCGCAGCATCTCAACCAACACAGAAACATTTCATAAAAGGCACTACATTTGTAAAAACCTCCTTACAAAATGAAACACGCAAAGGGAAAGGTCCTCCGCACGTGACACTCTCTCCCATACCAAGCCGTGCTGCCCTCCTTCGGCCGACTACCGTCGGCGGCCCGTTCCCCCGCTCGGGCCCCGTAAGTTCTTTCGTTTTTTGCTTTCCTAGAAGCTTCTTTAAGAGCGATGGTGCATTATTGCTTACCAGGTGTACATGCGACAGCGAGGCGCCCCGACATCCTAACAAGAGCGCGGGGGAATATGGTCGTTTGCCGGCCGCCACTATGTCTCGGTCAGGCTAGTGGTCGCGTCCCCATGTCATTCTCAATGACACGCGTGCTGTTACAATGGCTTAGACTCAGACGGTGGCGCCGGACCGGCCTCTTGCTAAGACGCTTTTCCGGGTAAGCTTTCCCCTTCGAATCCCGAACCAGGGGGCGACCTTGACTGCTTCCGTTTTTAAGCCGTAAATGCAGCGTGTAGGCTCCTGTCCCAGCTGGAAAACACGATTTACTCCACATTCCATTAAAGTCAAAAGCCGAAGCTCTGTAATGGCCAGAGAAACAAACCCAAGGTAGAAGAGTACAAGAAAGACTTAAAAAAGAAGCAGAGGAGTTGGTATTGCACAAATTCCTGAGAAGATACGGAAGCTGGAAACCTTGCTCTCGCGACAG